>CM025144.1:24564223-24582932 GCA_013467495.1 Gossypium gossypioides | reverse complement strand
ATTTGAATGGTTTGAATTGGTTGGTGAAGATGTTTAAGTGTTTTTGTAGGTGGAAGACAATTTGGGTGAGAAATAAGGCTTGGAAATTACCTTATTTTGTCCACATGGGCGTGTGTCTCAGCCCTGTTTAACACACGGCTATGCGCACGGGCGTGTGGTTTGGCCGTGTATCCCCTGCATCTTAAAATTTGAGAAACAGAATGCTTCGAATTGCTCACACGGGCAAATACACGGGCGTGTGTCTCAACCGTGTGTGTCACACGGCCTAGCACACGGGCGTGTGGCTGACCGTATGGCCCAAATCAGAGAGTTACATGGATATGGACACGGGCTAGGACACGACCGTGTGCCTCACATAGAATGCCCACACGGCCTGGGATATGGGCATGTCGTTTGGCCTTGTGAGCCACACGGCCTGGCCATACTGGCGTGTGTCCCTTGTACCTAAGAAAAATTTTGAGATTTTGCGAAAAATTCTCTGAGTACTCGATTTAGTCTCGACTTGTTTCAAATGCATAGATTAGGCCTCGTGGGTCCATTTAAGGGACAATATGATTGAATATGATTCGTTTCTCATATGAATAATAATTGATATGAATTAATTGTAATTGTTCTGTAAACTCCGGTAGTGCTCCTTAACCCTATTCCGGCGATGGATATGGGTTAGGGGTGTTACATGTGGATCCCACACTAGTTGAGTGGATGCAAAAATTGGGCTAAACAGTTGATCATCCACCAAGTAGTCATAAGTTTGGGAAAACATATCGATGTCTTCTGGGAAGAAAGTGTCAGCATAAGGCTGAATAACTATTGGAGTCCACTAAGGCTAGTGAAAGGCGGAGTCCGTCAGGACAATGAAAAGTGATAATGATCTAGATAATCTACCCTAGGCTGGAGCCGCAGGTCCAATGAAACCGCTAAAGGAAGGGACTGAAAGAGCGAGTACTGTAGAGGTTACACTGTAAGTATTAGTATTATGAGGAAAAGAGAATGTTAAGTACAAATGGAGTTCTGGTAAGGACCCACGTTTCAGCAGTTATTGAAAAACACTAAGTATATCTAGTCTAGAGTAATAAATATGAGTATCATGGATCATGTCTGCCAATTAATGGCTCTGGGTATTTAAGGCACTGGTCTTGCCAACTAAGTTGGCAAATTCTTCTACGAAAACCAGGGAGTTTGATTTTAAGCCAAATGCTTTATTTTCTCAAGATCTCGGCATATATATATACAAACTACGTAAAGATCTCACTAAGTTCTTTTGAACTTATAAAATTGTTGCTTGAATGCACGATTAGGTAAAGATATGGGCATCAAGAGGGACAAGCTAGTTTTTGCCGAAATAAGTGGCGTGCTGTAACTGTTCACGTATATAGAGGGGCACCCATAGAGGCCTTACTTCAGGGTTTAAGTCAATTATGACCGTATTCAAGTATAAATCCAAATATTGTAAATAAATGTTGGAATTAGGGTCGTAAGGATTACCCACCAGTTGTGTACGAGTTTAGATTTATTTAGACTCTCAAAATTTTAAGTTATTAAAGCATGTAATTAAATCTGAAAGAAAAGTACCGTTAAAGTCATTCGGGTTGGTGTAGCATATGGTACCTGGACCTGGCGATCAAGTCGGGTATAGGGTGTTACAAATTTGGTAAGTAATTTAGTCGAAAATATGGTTAATTAAGGCCTAGGGACTAAATTATAAAATTTCAATTACTATAGAGTTTTAATTAGGAAAAAGGCTTGGGGACTTGGATAATAATTATCTAGTGGACTAAAATGATTAATAAAAAAATTATAATAATTGTTAGTGGATGATGATGTTGGATGTCATTAGATTAAACTAATTGTAGATTAATGTGTTGGTAGCTTATGAGATTCTTCACTCGTTAAAAATGAAGAAGAGGGGTAAGAAAGGCCACTTTGCGCTTAAGCTCGATATGAGTAAAGCATATGATCGTGTGGAATGGGATTTTTTGGCAGGGATGATGAAGCATTTGGGTTTTCATACGGATTGGATTGTTCTTATCATGCGTTGTGTTTGCTCGGTTTCATACTCTGTTAGCCTCAATAGTTCAAATAGTGAGTGGTTTTCTCCTTCCAGAGGTTTACGACAAGGGGATCCTTTAAGTCCTTACTTGTTCTTGATTTGTGCTGAAGGATTTTCTCTGCTTATTCAGGACGCAAAGGATAAAGGGAAGATGTTGGGGGCACCTATAGGTAGAGAGAAATTTTCGGTCAGTCATTTATTTTTTGCTGATGATTGCATATTATTTGGGGATGCTTCATGTGAAGGGGCTGAGGTGATTCGGGATGTTATCAAAGAGTATGAAATGGTTTCGGGGCAGCAAGTGAACTTTGATAATCCCTCATATATTTTGGCACGAATGTGGCTTCTAGTGTACAGGAGGAGATAGTCAGTCTGTTAGGGGTTCGGGTGGCTTCTAATCCTGAGAAGTACCTAGGCTTGCCTATGATGGTGGGTAGGAGGAAAAAGTGGGCCTTTGCTAATTTTGTGGATCGATTCAGGAAGCGGATTGAGGGGTGGAGTTTACGCTACCTGTCAATGGGGGGCAAGGAGGTTTTTGTCAAGTCAGTTTTGCAAGCAATTCCAATTTATGTTATGCAGTGTTTCCTGCTGCCAAAGACGTTATGCTGTGTACTTGAAGGTATTATGAATCGGTTTTGGTGGACGAATAATAAAACTTTGAAAGGCATCCATTGGAGTACTTGGGACACGTTATGTAAACCAAAATGGTTGGGAGGCCTGGGGTTTAAAAATTTGTTCTTATTTAATAAGGCCTTATTAGCGAAGCAGGTATGGCGCATCTTATCACAGCCTCATTGTCTTCTTGCAAAGGTTTTAAAAGCCCGTTATTTTCCTTTCATTGATATTTTAACAGCAAAGGTTGGTTCTTACCCTTCATTTACCTAGAGAAGTATTTGCAGTGCTCGGGAACTGATTGGAGATGGACTTTTGTGGCGGGTGGGAACTGGTGTTCGAGTCAATATCTGGAATGACCCCTGGTTACCTGGAAAGGAAAATAACAGAATCCCGGTTCAAGAAATTCGGCCTAACTGGACAACAGTTAATCAGCTTATTAATAATGGGGATTGTACCTGGAATAGAGAGTTAGTTCAAAGTTTCGTGGGTGATGATACAGCAAATCATATCTTCTCGATTCCTCTCTCTGAAAGCGGATCGGAGGATGTTCTGGTATGGAAATATGAGGGATCAGGCGAGTACTCTGTTAGGAGTGGGTATCGGGTTCTCATTACAGAATGTTTACAAAGTAATTTACATCAGTCTACTAGTGGTGCGGATTACAAAGGATTTTACATTGATTTATGGGCTTCGAACATTCCTGGAAAAATTAAAATTCATGTATGGAGGCTGTTCAACAATCTGGTGCCTCACAATGGTAATTTGACGCGTAGAAAATTGTCAGTGGAGACTGTGTGTCCGCTGTGCCAGGAAGAGTTGGAGGATAGTGAGCATCTACTGTGGTCTTGTGGGATACTGCAGTGTGTGTGGTCCTCGTTGCATATTCCACTTCCTTCCTTTGATGTTGCTCTGGATTTTAAAAATCGATTTGTTAGTACGTATCTTGCTGGCGATGACCGACAGAGAAGACTCATTTCTATTTCCTTATGGTGTCTCTGGTTTCATAGAAATAAGTTGGTACATGAAGGGGTTAAATTCTCAATGTCAAAGGTATTGGGGTTCGTTAGGGGTTATGATCAGGATCTTGGATTAATGCATAAGAATTTATGCCCGTCTAGTTCGTTGGGCAAGGAGCTTTGGAGGCCTCCTGATGCTGATGTTATTAAGATTAATTTTGATGCGTCTTATGTTCAGGAAAAAAAACTTGCTGTAACAGCAGCCTTAGCCAGAGATTGCAGAGGGGAAGTTGTAGGGGCAAATACTTATCTGTTAGAGGATGTTGGCGATGCTTTTGTGGCTGAGGCACAAGCTTGTGAAAAGGCGCTACTCCTTGCACGCATGATGGGCTTTCGGCGACTGTTGGTGGAAGGGGATTCCCTGTCAGTCATGAAATATGTTCAGAAGAAAGGGGTTGATAGATCGGTTCTTAGGCCGATTACTTTTCATATACAACGATTGCACTTATTATTTGATGAAGTTACTTACAACTTTGTGCCCCAGACGGTCAACAATGTGGCGCACGTCCTGGCGCTGGAAGGTCGGAGGAGGAGGGTGTGTGGTAACTGGACTGATGGTGTACCGGAGTCCGTGAGGCTGGCGGTGAAGAATGACTGGTTGCTTTAGAGTCAAAGGGTCTGATTTTGCATGTGGTTTCGCTTTGAGGTTGGAGAAGGTTCCTTGAATCTCCAATAATTGTTTCAAAGCGTAGGTTGCTCTTGGTTGCTTGCTGAGTGTTGCAGATGCTGTGGAGAGCTCGTCTGGCTGATATTGGGTGTTGAAGAGGTGCTGCTGCAGGTTCATGAAGTTCATCTTTATTTATTTATTTTTTTGACCGTTACTTTCTAGGACTAATTGGTTGCTATGCGGGCCAGCTGGTTTTGTCTGCTGTTGATGTTTGTTCTTCTGTTTTGAGAACCTTTTAAAATTCTTTATGAGCCTGTTTATTTATAATATCAGTCTTTTTTTGACCAAAAAAAAAAGTTAATTAACCAAGTTTAATTACAACTAAAGCTAGTATATAAGTTAAATCTTAGTGGAAAAAAGATGAGAAATTCATCATCTTCAACCGTAGTGTCGTCCTCATAACCAAAGAAAAAGAAAGAAGGCTTTGAAACCCTAGGCCATTTTTCTTTGATTTTTATCGATTATTTTACCATGGAAGCTTAATTTAGCTAGCTCATGTATCGATTTGTTAATTAGTGAAATTTTGATAAGTTACCATTGTTGAGGAATTGAAGAATAGGCTTGAAATTGAAAGAAATTAAGCTTAGATTATGAAAAGAACTAAATTGTAAAGTTTAATAAGCTTTGTTGTTAACTTTGTTACATTATGAGCCAAATTGAATAAAATGAAATATTGTTATGAAATTATGCTCGGAATAGAAAGTATAGGGTTCCTAATGAGTAAATGTGAAATCAAATTTTAATCCAAAGCTTATATTGAATGTATACTTGTCCCGAGTTTAAAGACTAAATTGAATAAAATGAAAAATACGCTTGAGCTTATGTTTGAAAACGAAAATATGGAAATTGATATTTTTTGTTTTTGTATTGTCATATGTAGCAAGCATCGATGTTGAGCCTGTTGGAAAAATCCAATTCAAAAACGATTTTCTTGCATAACAGAAAATAAAATTTTTGATAATTGAACCGATTTGTGATATTTATAGCAGTAAACCCTTTACCGAAATCGCACTTGTCTTTTCAGCTAGACGAATCCTTATTCTTCTTAGCTTCCAATCAAATGACCTTCTTCGCTATTCTCGTACCACGAACTATTTCGATTTTGGGCTCGAATGATTCGAATCAAACACAAAACCAGAAATAGTTTTCTTTGTTTTTTGTGTGAAAATGAAAATCTTTTCTCAATAGAAACTGACAGAATTGTTATTTCAGAAAATAAATTTAATACTTTAGAATAGCCTCTCCCTACTTTCTAGCAAAGTAACAATATCTTAAAGTTGTCTTTTTAGCCCTACCAGTGCCATTTATTTATAGGAAGAAGATGTAAAACCCTTTTTGAATTGAATAAGTTTATTTCAACTAGAAAAACAAATTCCTAGTCTAATTAGAAGTATAGAGGGCGACAACCCTAGTTAAATAAACTAGGGTTTGTCGTCCCCCTTACTAAGCATGAGGGCTTTTGGGACTCTCCCATATCGAGTCCAATTATAAGTAATTCTTGGACTTTTAACCTAGTACATTAAACACAAGAGTTCGGTGTCACGACATGGGTCTAGAGTTTTGAAATTTGATGTTCAAAGTATCGTTTCGCGATGTCGAGATGTGGTATCGTAATAAAGCCCTAATTTTTAAAATATTGAAGTATTCGAAGATATGTGTGCAACCCCGAGGTTCGGTTTTACGACACGACCCTCATTTTCACAAATCTCATGTTTTTGGCTGTGTCGGTCCCTTCCATTTACTCCTAATTAAAAAATATATCCCAATTTGCCACCCCTTGGCTTCCTAAGTTCATAATCTTATCCTAATTAAAATTACTAAACCTAATTAAAGGTCCAAAATATGAAAAATTTTAATGAACACTAATTTACAACACAGATTAAAGATTTTGATGATTAAATTAGGTGCGGCTACTGGACTCGTCCGTTAGCCCATGTATTCCCTTCATCGAATTCTTATTTTATTGTCGATCATCGAAATCCTTCCAATATATGTTGTTCCATCTAAGATCTTTCCATTTATCGCGTCCCCTGGACCCGTGCATTCCTACACACATTGAACCACGACTATACCTTTGATCAAGGCTGTTAGGGGTAATATAAAAAATTGCGTAACAATTTTCCCCTAATTTTTTTCTTAATTCATTATTTTGGGAATCATGGCTGCATTTGAACACTTCTATTTCACCATCGATTTTCATAATTAATTCGTTTTTCTCAAGATCGATGGTCGATCTAGACGTGGCAAAAAATGACTTACCCAACAGAATGAGAATGTCTTGGTCCTATTCGAAGTCAAGGACAACAAAATCGGCGAGGATAATAAAACCCCTCACTTTAACTAATTTGTCTTCAAGTACATCTTTTAGGCATACTAAAGATCTATCAACTAATTGCAGTGTGATTGATGTATTTTTCAATTCTCTCAATCCGAGTTTTAAATAAGTACATAGGGGCATCAAATTAATATTGTCCCCTAAATCACAAAGGGCCTTACTAAAGTATTTCTCCCTTTTCTCTACAGAAATTGTAAAACTACCCAGATCTTTTAATTTTTGGGATATTTTCAAGCAATTATCGCACTGCAAGAGGCGTCGATATTAATTTCCTCACCTTTTGTAACACTCAGATTTCTAATAACCAGAAATTAAGAAAAACTAAGGGACTAAATTGAAATAGAATACAATTTGGCGGCCAATATTGGAAGAAACAAGAAAGTTAGAAACCAAATTGGGCATGGTTGAGATCCAATTCTGGTTCGATTAGAATGGAACCAGCCGGTTCCTTAGTGGAAAACATATAATTAGCTATGGATGGTTTCCCTAAGGTTGGTAATAGCACAAAAAAGGCTATAAATAGTTGAGAATGGCTTTTAAGGAATGATTTTCTTTCTGACTTAGTCTTATTCTCTCTTTATCATCATCACGATCATCTTCGGCTGCTTTTGAGAAGAGGAGGCCATGGAAGGTTCTACATGGAGTAGACTTTATAAGAATTAAGATAGAAAAGTAAGGAAACCAGCAAGCGGTTGCTGTAAGGAAAAGGGAAGCTTTGGCGATCGAGAGAGCTAAGCTGCAAAAAAGTTGAAGTTTTAAGTGAGTTCCTAAAAGTCCAAACCTACTGTTAGGTTTAATGTCGTTTAAGCATGTCATGTTTGCATAAGCATGAAATATGATGGTATGAACATGCATTGCATGTATGTGGGAAACCTCAAGAGGATAAATAAAGTTTAGGAAGGGAAATGGGGAAAGAACCTATTAGTTACTGCCTCGGGTGAAGCTTTAGACCTTGCAGAGGGAACATTGCGGTGTTTAAGTATCAAGGTTAGGTGGTGTAAAGGAGGTAATGGGAGGAGGATTTGGGAAATGAAATCATGAAATGATATTTACTTTAATAATGGTATCAGTTGGTCCTTCAGGTTGACACCGTGAGGATGGTGTATGGCATAAGATAATAAATGAAAGATGCTATGATAGTCTGGTATGAGATACATATCATACGACCATAGATGAAAGATGCCATGACAACATGGTACAAGGTATAAGGTATATGGTGTAAGGCCATAGATGAAAGATGCTATGACAGCCAGGTATAATGAGTAAGACCATGGATGATAGACTCCATAGCATCACGAGGTAATGCACCAGGATGACGAAGTAATATAAGACTATGGATGCAAGACTCTATAGTATCCACGAGTAAGTTCGTTGGAACAGTAAACACTAAGTAAGTTAGCTGGGATAATAAACACGGATCAGAGATAGTCCATTGGGACAGTAAACACGGGTAAGTCTGTCGAGACAGTATACATGAGGTAAGTCTACGGGGATAGTACACACGAGGTATGTTCACCGAGATAGTAAACATGAGGTAAGTCCACCAAGACAGTAAACCGAGGTAAGTCTGATGGGACGCGGTAAATGAGGTAAAATGAGTGTAAGACCACCGCTTCGTTATGGTAACCAATGGGTAGTCCACCAAAGTAGCAAGTGCAGTGTATAACACCAGGATGTTCCAATGATGCTAACCGCCAAGATAGTAAGTGTGAGACACGACACCTTGAGTGGCAAGAGGAATTCGAAGAGTCCATCAAATGGAGTAAGCTAAGTAAGAAAGGGAAGATCTTAGAGGATAGATATGGATGCCGCTAAGGCATGGGCAAGGCCCAACAAAAATCAGAGGAAAACAAGTCGTACGAGAGCTGGCCTAACTTTGGAAAAGTATTCGTGGATTGCAAAAAAGGATCCAATATGAAGAGCCAATAGAGGTAGCTCAAAAAAGATGTACGTGAGAGGCAGATCTCATGGCAGGAATGGAGGTTACACTCCTAAGATAAATATTCTGTCCAAGGGACAGAATTTCTGTCAAGACTATTCCTTTGGAGGAAAGACTATTGCGGGTACGCCGCCAGAATGATTGTCTGTAGGGAAGAAATGTGTAAGTGAGATGGCAGACTAGCATAGTTATATGAGCGATGGTCTGCCAGGACAATGAGTCAACTGTTAATCACATGAGGGAGGTGAGGTCCCAGGTTAGTCTTGTGCACAAGACTAAGAAGCATAAATTACGACTTCAAGCATGAAAACATAAATATATACTAAGATGCTTTGATTTAAATATCAAACAAGCTAAATTTATGTGTAAAAAGGGATGTAAATAATAGTGTAATTCGTGCAAGATCATTCTCCAACCATGATGGAAATGGTATTTGCTTTGGCATAGGCTCCAATTGTTGTGCAATATCTGGTTCAAATATTGATTCAACTAGTTTTTTTGTTTGCTCATCAAGGGTCTTGTCGACCGTTTCGACCTTTTTATCCTCTTTTTGCATGGTCGGACTCAGGTTTACCAAAGTCTTACCCGAGCAGAGTGCGATGGCATTCGTGTTCTTTTCCTTCCTTCCGGGGATTATTTTTCGTATTGCTTGGAAAGCCTATGCCCATTTTCCTTCGCATTTCATTAAAATGGCTTACGGTGTTGCACATTTCTTCCTTCAATTCGACCACATCGGCATGAGTTTGAGCATATTTGGATTTCACTTGTTGAATGTCAGACCTCATTAATTTCATTTCTACTTCAATTCAATCCAATCTTTGAATACAACCAATGTGATCGTTGCCCACGGATCTTTCTTGAGATCTTTGAATATACAGAGGTTGATATGAAGGATTTGGTCGATTCTAAATCAGTTTTCTGCTACCTTGATTGCCTCTCCACTTTAGATTAGGATGGTCCTTCCTACCGGGGTTGTAGGTATTCAAATAGGGGTTTTCACCCCTATTTCCCAAATAATTTACTTCGTCCGGTTGGGTTTCAAAGTATGGCACATAGCTTCAAATAGTGTAGTTTATGGATGGCTTAAACGTGGTCTCCAAATGATATAACTTTTCCAAAATTTGTTGATATTTATCGTCCTTTTTTATCGCTTTATCCATTGAAGACTTTGGTTTATACAAGAAACGCTCGTTGGACCACATGTTCGAGTTCATAGACATGTCCTCGATCAATTGACATGCTCGCTCGTAAGTGTTGTTCATGAAAGCTCCGCCGAATGCACCACCTAATCTGGCTCTCAAGCTACCATCCAATCCATTGTAAAATATTTGCAATTGTAGCCACTCTTGTATTCTGTGGTGTAGGTACTTCCTTAGCAGTGACTTGAAACATTCCCACACTTCGTATATATTTTTGCCCTCCATTTGCTTGAAGTTGGATATGTCACGACTCAATTAGATGGTTCAACTAATAGGGAAAAATTATCTAAGAATTTCCTCGCTAGTTCGTCCCATGTAGTGATAGAACCAGGCTCTTGCGAATCAAGCCATTCGTACGCATTTTCGTGCAACGAAAAGGGAAATAGTGGAAGACGAATAGCGTCATTGATGACCCCGTTATACTTGAAAGTATCATAGAGTTGAAGGAATAGCTTCAAGTGTTGATTAGGATCTTCCATCATATTCCCCCAGAATTGCAAGTTATTCTGAATCATTTGGATGGTGACCATCTTGATTTCAAAATTATTGGTGTTAATCGCCAACTTTTTGATACGCCTTGGACCCCCGGTAGCGCGTATTCACTTAATGTTAGTTCTTGTCGAGCCATTAGTGGCTCTCTTCGAAACTGTGTTGGTGGTTCAAGTGCTTCTTCAAATAGGGGTTTTTCCAAGGAAACTTAGCCACCACCGGTGGGTTGTTTTGCATTTGTTGACAATTGCGTCTCAGGATTTGGCTCGATTGGGATACTTCCAATTCGAATCATACACTGAAATCAAAGAGATTAAACTAAAGTTAGTAACTTAAAATTAAATTGAAATAAAATAACTAAAATTAAAATTCGTATCTATAATTCTAAATTTTCCTATTTATCCTATTAAATTTCAAAAAAAAAATTAATTTAATGTCAAAACCTCCTCGGCAACAACGCCGAAAACTTGACCACCGCCAGACGTGCAAACGTTTGGATTGGAAATATTGCAGCAAATATGTATATGATTAAGTAGCTGTGTCCACAAGTATACGAGTCAAATTGTAATATAATAAAGTGCTTCAACGAAACACTCCAGGAAGTATTCTGAGGATCGTACCTAAGGGAGGTTGAATTAAACTAAAATTAATTTTCTACACTAACAAGGCTAAATAGTAATAACCTAAAATTATAGTACAAAAAGACTAAATTAAAATTACATAACCAGAATAACATAAATTAATAAAATTAAATAAAGCAAATTAACAATTGAAATTAATTCAATTAAGCAAACATAAGATTAACTCACTTCAGTGTTCCTGATTAACTTCAAAACTCAGGTTTTATCGAGTTAGCTATCAATTAACTAGTTATTTCCTTTCGGCCTCTAACTTATTAACTAATCGACCAATACACGCTTATCTTTCGACCTCACTTTTTTTACGAGATAAATTATGATTTACTCTGTAAACTTATCTTTCGATCTCGTTTATCCTAAATTACTTTTTAGGGTCGTCAATCATATAGTTTAATCACACATAGCCAACTAACTCGAACTCAAACCCTAATTCCTTCGTTAATTATTCTTACATCTGATCGTTAATCTCCCTAAGGAAATTAACTACTCATGGATCTAGATGCAATTATCACTAATTTCATATTCTACATTCAAAGTAGAAAATTAAATAGAAAAAAGGAATAAGAGAATGAATCCGTTTTTATATTGATTTGCGCACGAAAGCCGAATTTCCTTTGATAGTCACGAAGACAATCCCAATTGCAATTGAAAATAAAAAAGAATTAAATGAAAAAATTACATAATTAAAGGCTTGGATCGAAATCGAATCCAAGTTAAACAAAGATATAGATTCTTGTGTATAACATAAAAATGATTAAATTGAAATAAAGGAAAAACTAAAATAAAAACCTAAAACTAAAACTAAACTAAGTGGATCACTTGGCCAAGCCTCTCAAAGTGAGGCTAAACACATCTATTTATAGCCAAATTTATTTGACCTAATTAGGTTAATTACAGTTCTAAAAATTGATGAAGATGCATTGGGCGGACAAAAAACACCACTGCATTAATTATTTTTGTTCATCGTTCGGTGTCGCAACACCACAGGATCGGTGTCGCGACACTACCTTTTGGGGCTAAATTCTATGACTTCGAAGTCTGGTGTTTTTGGAAAAGATATTATTTGAAAATGATTTTCTTACACAGTGGAAAATTAAAATTTTGGAAACCAACCCAGTTTGTGATATTTATAGTAATAAACCTTAAACCAAAATCGTATTTGTGTTTTCGGATAAGTGGACCCTTGATGTTTTCTAGCTTTCAACCAAGCGATCTTCTCCGCTATTCTCTTACCATAAATTGCTTCAAGAAAGTGAGCTCGAATCAATTGAATCAAAACATAGAACTAGAAAAAGTTTTTTTTCTTTTAGGGTTAAAAACAAAAATTCTCTCTTCTTTACTAGAAACCAGTAGAATTGTTATTCTGAAAAAATATATTTAATAGTTAAGAATAAATTCTTTCTATTTTCGACAGAGTAACAATCCTTCCAAGTTATATAAATAGCGGTGCCATCTATTTATAGGGAAAGAAGGTAGAACTCTTGTTGAATTGTAAATATTTATTTAAATAGAAAAACAACTTCATAGTCTAACTAGGAGAGAGAGAGAGGCAAATAGGGTGTGATTCCACTCATATGTATTATGATGAAGATTTGGGCCTCTCATTGTATTGGACCCAATTATATATGCTTTCTGGACTTTTAACCCAACACTTTATAATTTAATCTAACCCAATACATGTTTTTCTATTTCCAAAATAAACATTAGCTTTCCAATTATATAATTTTCTTATCCCAATTTTACCCCTATTAATAGTATGACGATTTTACCCCTAGTAAAATTTCAAAGAAAATATATTTAATATTTCACAACTCAACTTGTTTACTATAACTGAGTGATTTATTATCATTTTTTGGTTTTAAAACTGCTCAAAACTTAAATTAATCATTCAGATTTTTTCTAAGTAATCCATATATATTTGCAAATGAATCATTTCTCATTTTCATTTTCATTTCCATTTTCATTTCCATTTTGAGAAAACCACATTCATTTCCAAATGATTCAATTTCTCCATTTCAGAGAAAATCATAATCATTTCTGAATGTTTTCCTGTCACATCCCAAAAATTGGGTTAGTAGAATCGGGTTAGAAAATTAAGGGTTAGTGAACCAAAAATAGAGTTAGGTTAGATAATTAAAATAAATAGGAATAAATAAAATAAAATGTTAAAAATTAGAATTAAAAATTAAGATTAAGAAATTAAAATTAGGTGTTCAGGAATAAATTTCCTTAAAATGAATTTTTAAAACGAGGTTGGATTTGAAAATATTTAGAAAATAAGCTTTAATTGAAACCGAGAATAAGAAAGCCCACATCTCTTCCCTCCCATTTAAAAATTCATTCAAATTTCTTCTAAAAACTAAATCTGAGGTTTCTTTCTCAAATTGGTTCATCCTTTTTTCTTTCCTTGCCACCTAAACACAATTTCCTTCTTCAATTTTAAAGGAAACTCATCTTTTCTCCTTCAATTTCACCGCTGTTTATAAACACGTTTTGGCCGAATTTGATCTTAAATTGAGGTAACATTATGACTTTTTATGATTAAACTAAGTGTATTGTTATTTCAATCCGAGTTTTAATTGATTAAATCAAGATTTCAATAGATCAATTAATTTTAAATCAATTTTTTACTTGAAAATGGTAGATCTCGTATTATTAAGCTAAGCTTCTATTTTAAAGTGATTTCTAACTCATTTGATCTAATTAAAAAAATTTTAAACTTAATTTAACAAATCCTTAATGAATTTTAACGAATTGGATGTTTTCCCCATTTTCATGTTCATGTAAGCTTGATTTTTTTTGGAAAATTAGATCTGTGTAGTTAGAAAAAAATTGAAGGCTTAGATCTGTAATTAGATGATATTTAGGATGCATGAAGTCAAAATTTAAGCTTAGAAACGAGATTTGAGTGGTTAAACATTTGTTTCGGCAAAACTAGCTAAGTTTTCGGTATTGTGCATGAAAGGTTTGATTTGTGATTTTGGAGTGATTTAGTTGTGTTTTCTTCTATTTTTAATGCCTTTGTATTGTGTTTGATATGTATGTAAAGTGTCAAATTGTTTGGAAGCCTCTACAAGCAAGGACAAAGGCAAACAAAAGCTTACTTAAGCTTTTTCCATTGAAGAAAATGTTGCAAATGTGAGTGATCTGGTGTGCTATAATTAATGCACAAATCAGAGTGTTAAGGGGAGCTCAGGTAGCCTAAACACCTATTTTAAGTTCCAAGAGTAAGTATTCTTACTTAAACTTAAGATACTTTGCAAATAAAGCTTAGACATGATATGAGATATGATGTATATTGAGATATCATTGAAAATGCTTTGTGTTTATGATTGAATATGATATGAACCTTGTTGGTTTTGGGCACACAATATGAGATCTATGTGAATATGGATCCTTGAGCATCATATGAGTGCTTGAAAGGGCATTACAAGTGAATATGAAAGTGATATGAATATATGTTTTTTATAAGTGAACAACTACATAAAATAGTAAGTATATGAGTTTATGAATGGATATATTGGCATTGTAATCTTTTAAAACATTGGATATAGTTGGCATGCCATAGGATTGTGAGTACTCATCACTTTTTGGGCTGTGTTTGAAGGCTATACTTGTATGTGTTTGGAGGGTTTATATGGTTGTGTTTGGTAGAGATATTTGGTTGTGTTTGGAGGGTATAATCGATTGTGATTGGAGGGTGATAGCTTCATGCTACACATTATATCGGTTGCGTTTGGAGATATGTTTATCCAAAGCAATATGTTTTATGACATGTTTCATAATCACGTCATACCAATATATCAATATGAATGCTTTGTGTATGCTTAATGTCATGCCATTTTTTATTGATATAATATGCCTTCCTTTAACCATGAGTATGTGTTTACTTGTAGCACTCTTGAAAACTCACTGAGTTTGAAAAGCGCACACTCTCTTATGTATATCTTGTAGAAAATGGCTTGAGTGAGGAGGGAAAAGTGTACAAGTTGTGATCCACAGCAAGGCAATCCTTGGAGTAGGTGATTTGGTTTGGTTTTGCAAATAATGAAGGCAATGTGGGACTTTGTTGGGACTTGGACTTTTATAGTTTTGTTGGTTTGTTAAATGGTTATTTTAAGGACTATTCATGGACTTTTATAATTGGGTTTTTATTATTAGTATGCTTGAGAATTTTGACTTGAATATGCATGTTTGATGGTTAAATTGTATGTTGAATGCTATGCATGCTTCTTGGTGAAATGTTGTTAAGGATGCTTAAATGGTTTTCTGGATGTTTAGACATGTTGTAAATGTCATATTGCTATGACATGAACCTATTTTGCACTTAGAAATGCATGAGCTGCAAATTTGACATGTCAGGTAATTGAATTGTGATTTTAGGATTGTATGCTAGTATAGCAATATGATTGAGATGCCAAAGTATGTTAATACATGATCTAGAGCAAGGGAGTATGATTTATATGATCTATGAATGTTATATGCTATGTTAGAATAGGGAAATTAGCATGAAAACATGAAATTGTATGTCTAGTTTAGTGTCAAAGTGTTAAAAGTGAGTTTCTAGGCTATTTCTGCAGAAATTGCAGGTGACATCATGACGACACATAACCAACGTCACGATGAGGGATTGACGTCGCGACAAGGGAAATCACGTGGTCTCGACGAGACATCCTGAGTGATTGAACCATGTTTTGATAGTTTTGCAATTCAGTCCTAATTTTTATACTATCAAATTGGAGTCCTTAACTGAATGATTAAGTATTTGCATGATTAAGTATTGTATGGTTAATTCCATAATTTTCTAAAATATATTTTTTAATATTTTACAAATTTAGGACTTAGTCCTTTAAAATTTGCGTGACTCTTACACTTTGATGTAAGTAAAAGTCTGAGTTCAAATAGATAAGGAACCAAAAGTTGGCGCGTTGGATTTGATGTTTTACGAGAAATTGCATGAATAGTGTAAAATGATTTTTTACCCCTATTGTTATTTTGTTGTATTACGATAGACAAAGCATGTTTTAGGAGTGTGTGTGTGTGTGTGTATGTGTGTGTTTATTTATGGTTTAATTGAATATTATGTATGTGTTGTATGGTGTGATTGGTGGTTTTATAGTGTGTTTGGATGATCGATAAGGAGAGTCACGTAAGTGACTAATATGACATTCTAGATTCGGGTTAGACCATCCCGATCAGTTTGGGGCGTCATATTTCCATTTCTCTATTTTGATTCATTCTGTTCATTTTCGATTCAACACATAATTCATTTCTGGTTTCAACGAGCTAGCGAAGGGACCGATTGGACATATGTAATTAGGGATAAAATGATTTATAATTAAATTCTGACTTTTCACCTATTAATTATAAAACTCATTTAGTCACGAAGTCATTCTACTATAATATCATGACTGAGCTCTCCCTAACGATATACCATTACGAAAGTATCTACTTAGTGCTCATCCAATGACCTTGTCATAAGTGTGTTACCCTCATAGGATATCATTGATTTCTTTGGGATAATATCCGCTCTCCCAATATGATCATATTTTATCTCATGGTAACCATTACATATTCCTTCATGAAAAGTCAATCATTATCAAATAGTGATCAAGTCATCCATCACAAGATGAATGACCTGTGGCCATGTTTCCTTTTCCTCAACCATATAATGCTTATGAGAGGATATCATTTACCCATGTCTCGGGCTATGAATTCTATTGTTGTGAATGACATTACATACTGTAGAAGTCGTACACCCAACGAACCAAATTTTGGTTCTTATCTATTTGAACTCAGACTTTTACTTACATCAAAGTGTACGAGTCACGCATATATAGTTTGCCATCCACTCAGGATTTAGGTATGCCACACTATGAACATCATAAGCTGATAGATCCATAAACAGATTCAATGTAACACCCCAGTTCTAGTGGGTACAAGGTTTGGCGTATAGTCCTAAAGTAGTATGATTGGTAGAGTATCCTTCATGCAAGTGTATCTTTCGGCGTATAGAGCGAACGTGTATAGTTATATGGTTAAGTTGATAAAGGTTCATTGTCAGGTGGCTATGTTAGTTGGAATAAGATTAGCTGCCAAGTAAAATGGTATCGAGAGTATGAGTTCACGTCAGGAATATAGTGCACCCGTTAACTATAGTACTGTGCAAGTTAAGTTACAAGGTAAGCTGGTTAGGAACCAACTGAATGTGAACCAGGATAGTTAAAAGATAAGGGGATACTCAATTAGGTTTCTCGAAAGTTGTAGACTTTTTGATAAGATAATTCAATAATGATGTAACATTTGTCAAGTTCCCATAAGGACCTAGATTATAATAATAGATATTGAAGTTTGGGAAAGGGGAGTTCTCTTCTTCTTTCTTCAAAAATATGGTTATCTGAGGCTTGAGGAACCGAAGACATTTCTTTAAGCTGAAGTTGAAATCCTTGATATTATTAGTGATTACTCTATGTCAAGGTAAGTTTTATGACTCTGCATGTTATGCTATGAAAGATAGGTTTGTAAAAGTGCATGAACAGTAAGATGAAGAAGTAAGGCTTTGTACGGGGTTCATCTAGGTTTGAGATGATGGTAAGGTTATTCAAATGAGCTTTAATGGTATTCCTCTATTTTATAAGCAGTGGTTGCTACAATATCTTAATGAAGGTTGGATCTGGAGTTCAAATTGCTATCCATGGTTGTTAGGTGAGTCTTTATACTGACTCTTGCATGTATACTATTCATACATGATACATCCATGGTAATTGTTTGAACTATGAAATAGAAACCAGAAGTGTATAGTCTGAATGTTTGCTGGCATTTGAATGTATAGTTCGTATAAATCTGACAAGTTCAGTATGTGAAGTTTGAGTATGGTTGTATGGAAAATTTGAAACACATGTGATGAAGTGCATGATTAGTGTCTTAAAGTGTTGAGTCTTAACCGATGTCAGTGCATGAATAGTCAATTAAGTAAGTCAATGTCTGTTCACTACGGTGGAGTCTAAAGTGGTTTATCGAGACTAAAAACACGATCTCTAATATGAATTTTGAAGGAAAAACCCATGGCCATGACACCTTTCAAAATAAATTAAGGTACAGTGATTACCTAATAGGGTTCTCTGCGTGTCCCAAGACGAAGATGGGCAAACCTCACATAACGTGAGTTTAGGCAAATCCATATCATAAACAAGTCAGGAAAGGAATGCCTTTGTGGCGCAATATGAAAGGAAAGCCTTTATGGCGCAATATGAAAGGAATTCCTTTGGGCGAGTCATGAAGGGATAGCCTCTATAGCGAACCCTACAATGATAGCCTTTGTGGTAATAGTTTGTTAGATAAGCCCTGCGGCACACTCTGAAGGAATAATTTACATGGCGAATTCTGAAACAATGCCCTTGTGGCGTATCATAGTGAGGCTCTCAATGGCATACCCTAAAGGAATGATTCATGTGGTGAATTTTGTATTAAACTGTTTTGGCGCAATCAATATGGCTTGTCAGTGTGATTAGAAATATCAGAAGGCACAGTGTCTTCATGGGCTACAATAAAGTGTTATGCAGGACCATGATTCAACTGTGAATAATGAAGTGATGAGATGTAGAAGGTGTAACACCCCAAACCCGTATTCGATGTTGGAATAGGGTACGAGGCATTACTAGAACACATACACTTGTATACGTATTTAAACTAAGTTACATGATTTTATCCGAATTAAAACTCTTCAAATTTCTAACGTGCTTTTATAATTCTTTACAACAT
>CM025144.1:24545236-24557925 GCA_013467495.1 Gossypium gossypioides | reverse complement strand
ACAAGTGTATGTGATTTAGTAATGCCTCGTACCCTATTCCGGCATCGAATACGGGTAAGAGGTGTTACAACAAGGGCACTACTTTTAGACTTCACTATATATGTCTTTCGTGCAGGTTTTCGTCACAAAGGCTGTCACGTTAGAATTTTCCACACAAGCTATTGATTCATTGTTCGCCGCAAGGGTGGTTTTTAAGAGTGCACTACGAGAGTGCTTTTTACAGATTTTGCCACAAAGGCATTCCTTTCACATTCCGCCACAAAGGTTTTCTTTCCTATTATGCCACAAAGGTTATCATTGCAAGGTTCGTCACAGAGGTTATCCCTTCATGATTCACCACAAAGGCGTTCCTTTCATATTGTTCCACATAGGTGTTCATTTCATATTACGCCACATAGGCATTTCTTTCCTGATGTGTTTACGATATGGATTTGCCTAAAGTCATGTTATGTGAGGTTTGCCCATCATCATACTGGGACACACAAGGAACCCCATTAGGTAATCACCATCCTTTAGTTCCTTTTAGAATGTGCCATGGCCATGGGCTTTTCCTTTCAAAAATCGTGTTTAAAGTCCCAATGGACCTCTTTAGACTCTACCGCAGTGAACATACATAGATTTACTTTACAAACTCTTCATATACTGGCATTGCTTAAGACTCAACACTTAGTCACTAATCATACACTTCATCACATACATTTCAAGTGTGTCATACAACTAAACTCAAGCTTCACATACTTTTCAATCTCATACTAACTATACATGCAACCTCAGCAAACATTCGGACTATGCATTTCTAGTTTCTATTTCATAGTTCAATCAACTACCATAGAGGTATATTGTATGGATAGTATACATGCAAGAGTCAATACAGAGACTCACCTGACATCCACAATTAGTAGCTTGAACTCCAGATCCAACAAGAAACTATAGCTACCATTGTTTAAGAAACAGAAGAGTACCATTAAAACTCAGTTTTTTAGCCCTTTTTCTATCAACACAAACCCAAATAATCCCTTATATAGATCCTTACTTCCTCATCTTACTATTCAGACCCTTACGGTCCTAATCTTTCATAGCATAACATGAAAAGCCATAAAACTTACCTTGACATAAAGTAACTACTAACAGAGACCTAGATCTACAACTCTAGCTTTAGGGAGAAAGAAACATTGTAAGTTCTTTAAGATTTACGTAACAATACTTCTTGAGGAAGTAAGAAGAAAAACACTCTCTTTTCCAATATAAGAATATCACATAGAGATATTGTTCCATCCCCAGAGAAAATTGTCCACACCTCTTGCGGACCTCGTCCCCTCGAACTCTTTCAGCTTGGGAACATCCATTTTCTGTTTCTTCTATCCAAAAGTCAACATCCCATTACCTAGAGTAATTTTACAGATAGTGAGCTCCTCCTTGAGCTCCAATAGTCGTTACCATGGCTTCAAGAGCATCATTCTTGCTTATCAGCTTCTCGGTCTGATCATCCATGGCAGCATTGAGGATCTCTCTCATCACATCTCGACTGAAACTGAGAGCCTTGGCCACATAGTCCCTAAACTGCATTCTCATCGAGTTTAACTCATCAGTGCATCCCTCAACTACCTTGAGTGTTTCCTTCACACCACCCATGGATTCCTCAATATTGATCACTCGACCTTCTAGAGCTAACAACATATCCTTCGGTCTTCTATTTTTCCTAGACCTCCCACAGGTCTCCATCAGGATATTCTATTCGTCTCTTCCTTTCTTCATTTGAACTAGTGCCTTCGAATACTAGTTTTGATACCAACTATCACGAGGCTAGAAATTTAATCTTGCAATCTGTGCAGCCTTAGGCAATTTTTTGTTTCAAATCTTCTTAAGTCAACCTAACTCTAGCAAAGTAAGAATTCTCGATAAAAATTCTCCAAGGCTCCAAAATTAAAACAGAAGCAAATTAAAATGAAATAGCAACAAAAGAATAGAAAATGCGACAAGAAAGCAAAACATGATAAATGTTTAAGTAAATGCTCTCAAAGTATTTTTTTTACTCTAAAAAGAATACAAAAAATGGAATGGTATGAGATAGGATAGGGTGATAACAATTGAGGGAAAAGACATCTATTTATAGTTGAGCTCCCCCAAAACCAACGGTACAGATTGAGTTACATCAACAGTCGAGATTAAAGCCTATCTACAATCCTTTAAGATTACAAAATCAAATCTTATCAGATTACATATATTCTAAAATTACTTTCTATATTTACCAAGTAGTCCTAACTTTCCATAAGTGCTTCGTTGGGCCACCAAGGCTTCAAATAGAAGGGCTTCATCACTTGTTCTTCGAATCGAGCCAGTTTAAGTGGGTCAAATGAACCCCATTTAATAGAATATATATATAATAATTAATAAGTGGTTACAACAACGGTAAAGGGAAATTATTAATCGTGTTGTTTCTAATGTAATAGGTTAGAACTTAAGTCTCGTGAATCACACGATTTTAGGCAGAAATTTGCCGTAAGTCAATCTAACTCTCGAAAGATGAGAATTTTCAATAGAAATTCTCTAAGGCAACAAAATAAAGTGAAAGCAAACTCTCAAAAGAAGAAGTAAAAAGCAATCAGAAAAGTCATAAGAAATCTAAGCACACCAAGTATTCGAGTAAATTCTCTCAAATATATTGTATTACTCAAGAATGGGATGAATACAAATGAGAGAAAGGCCTCTATTTATAGTTGAGCTCCTCCAAATCTAACAGTATAGTTTAAATTACATCAATGATCGAGATCAAAGTCTATCTACAAATTGAGATTCTTAAGGGATTTTCCAAGATCCTCTAAGATTACAAAATCTTCTAAGATTACAAAATCTCCTAAGGTTACAAAATATTCACCTTGGTAAAATATAAGTTATTTCCAAATTCACTATGCTAAGTTGATGGGTCTTCTCCACATGTTTTACGCTCTGTGTACATTCGTCACGAGTTTTGATCCGCGGCCCGTAACACCAGTATTTTCTCAATAATTAATATTTGATTATAATTTTATTTTCTTTTAACAAAGTTCTCTCTTTATCCCCAAACCTTTTTTATGTTATATATTTTGTCTCTTGAGAAAATTTAGACATTGACACCTACCAAAGAGGAGAATGGTAGTTCTTTTTTTTTCCCCTTGTATAGAGAAATTATAGATACAATTAATCTTTGCTTGTTCTTCATTTTAACTCAAAAGTTGGCTACCCCATTTCATATCTAATGAAAAGACAAGTTTTTTCCTATCCAACTTTCTTTTTTTTTAGAAAGGAATAGTACCCATTGTGGAAAAGCAGATCAAATTTGTTTAGTTTTATCTCATTTACTATGGAATCAAATAGCATAGGTTGTATGACATCATTAGATGTAATCGATGATGATGAGATCAATCATCATAATCAATTGACTTCATTTTTGAAACCCAATAGCAGCAATGGAAACAACAATAGCAACAATAGTACTATGTCATCAGTGCTTCATCCAAGCACTACTAGTGTTCATGAACTCCTTGAATGTCTTGTTTGTACCAATTCTATGCACCCTTCAATCCAGCAGGTGTCCAGATTCTTTGGAGGGTTTTCCTTTTCTTTTTGGAGAAAAATTACTTCTTTTTTGGTGTTTGAATAGTTTACTCTTTTTCTTTGTTTTTTTAACAATCACATTTTGGCTGTGTGATTTCTTGAGGTTTAATCTCATGTGCTGGATCTGTGTTTTTTGGAAGATAAAATTAGTACTCTGATTGTACAAACTTGTTAGCTTGGATACTATTCTGTATTGAATTTATTTAATAGATTTTTTTATTTGAGGATTCTATTAGAGATGCTAAACATGACAATGACAACATCTTTTAGGAATCTAATTTTTGAAATTTCTATAGTTCTATTTTGATGGTTAGAGTTCCAAGTTCGTTGTTTCTTGTTGTTTTAGGGGATTAAAGACTAAAGTTTGATAAAGTTGTGGTTTCAAGAGGATGAATTCTTTGTTATTTTTTTCTCATCGGCCCTTTCTATGACTTGCTTACTACCTCGATTTTAATTGATCAAAGAAGTAGACATGAAAGTCCTTTGAATATAATGATTAAATTTAATAGCTTTTCTATGAGTAGTATCAAGAAGGAGCAAATGCAAGAGGATGATAGACCAGTCAAATTGTATTGTGATTAATCAACATTGTAGTTTTTTGTTTCCTCTCTTGCCCCATATTCATAAACATGCCTTTTCAGATCCAACGCAGAGAATTATAGATTTTAAACCAAAGTTATCGTCATTTTCTCTCTTTCTAAAAAGGTAAGAAGGTTGAATTACAAAGGAAACTAAAACATTACCCAGTTAGGAAACTATAAGAATCCATGTCTATCCCATAGGAGTTTACTAGGATGTTTTATGTAAAGGTACAATTTTCAGTGGTACTGGAGAATACAATTTTGGAACCCCATTTTCATAAGCCGAGTTCGCAAATATAAAATATAAATATTTATGGAGTTAATATAAAAATATATTGAAGAATGGTCAAGTAATTTAGCCGATAAAATAGTTAACTAATGTTCAAAGACTAAATTATAAAAGTCCAATTGCTATTCAGATTTAATTAAGAAAATGCTTGAGGACCTAGATATCAATTAACTAGAGGGCCAAAATAGTTATTAAATCATTTTTAATTAAAGGATAGTCGATGATGATAACATTTTCTATTAAGTATAATTAATAGTTAGGTTATGTTAATAAAATCATTATTAAGTTAATTAAACTAGATTAATTAACAATTAATTAATGTATAAATATGAAATGTTAGTGGAATTTCATCTTCTTCTTCATTATTCTGTCGTCCACTGTAGATGAAAACCTAAGAAAAAAACTTTCAACTCCTTTAGCATTCAGCCATAAAATTGAATCGAAAACGGATAAAAATTGAGCTTGTAGAGGAAAAGCTAAAATTGCAGAATAGGTGACCGCCTCCAAATGTGAGAATGTTTGATGAAAAATACTACACCAAAAATATCTAAAATAAAGAAGTGGTGTTCGCAAGTATATGGGTCAAATTGTAATATAGTAAAGTGTACAACGAAACACTGAGAAGTGTTCTAAGGATTGTACCCAATGGAGGATGAATTAAATGTATTGGAAACACTTTTACAATAACAGGTCTAAATAGTAATAATTAAATACTATATTACAACAACCAATAAACTTAGATAATATCATAAACTAAATAACTAAAAATAAAACACAAACAACTAAATCAATTAAACCAATCAAGAAGATTAACTTGTTTCAGTGGTTGTAATTAACTTCGAATTCAGGTTTTAAGGTGAATTAGCTAACAACTAACCAATTATTACCTCATGGCCTCTAATTGATTAATTAATTAACGAATACTCACTTATCTCCCAACATCACTTTCTCAACTAGGATAAATTACGATTTACTCGAAAAATTTATCTCCCGACCTCATTTAACCTTAATTACTTCCTAGGGTTGTCAAGCCCAGGGTTTAAAAACGCATAATTTATACCAACTAATTCTATAAGAAACCCTAACTACTCCGTTAATCACTCCCACATCCACTCATTGATCTTTCCTAAGGGAAGTAGCTACTTATGATATTATTCATAATTTCAATCTCAATTGAAATAAACATGTAAATAAACACAATTAAATCGAAAGAGAAAATAGATAAAGAAATAATCCTGTGGATGTCGGTTAAGTGTAGAATAGTAAATCTCTTGATTGGGAAAACGATATTGTTGCTTGCAAAGGAAAATAAATTGAAATACTTCGATATTATAAAAGAGATATTGGATCAAAACTAATTCCAAGACAAAAGAACAAACGAGTTCAGAAAATAAAAGAGAAAACTAAATTAAAACTAATCCTAAACTATAAGTTTTTTAGAAGTGTCGAAGACAACTTGGTTACATCAAACACTTACGGTCTTATTTATAGAAGTGTTAATAGCCTAAACTAGCTCTTTATCACGTCCTAAGTCTTCGTATAAGTTTGATTGTGCAGACGAAATTAACCTTGAAGGACTTAGGCTCCATGTTAAGCCTATGTCACGCCATAGACATTGCATTGTGTGACACGACACCAATTTCTTGGGATTCTAGGTCTTTTTCATGCTTTAGCGGCTCAGGAAGCTTGTGCAACAGTCGTCCCTTGATCCTATGTCTATTGGGCATGAAATTTAACATCCTGTATACTTAAATTAATATATTACATCTATCTAAGGCCCGTGTAGGCCTAATAGGTCACTAATACTCAAAAATGTGTTAAAAATACTTATTTTATTAATATTTACTAACTACTAAGTATAAAAATGCAATAATTAATACTAAATGGCTAGAAAAAAACTCTTTAAATGCCGAAATGTATCTAAAATACAACTACAATTAGCGGCAGGTCAATAGGCTTTGAGAAATCTACTCGTTTGTGTTTTGAAAGGTAAGTTCTTGTATATCTTACTACCCTTCCTTGTTTGATAGTTATGCTTGTGTTTCAATTTCATTTTTTACTTATGCTTGAACTTAAGTTAAGATTTAGGTGGAAATTTGCATACTTGGCTAGAAAATGAAATTGAAATTTGATTTGAGATAAGTGTTTGATGTTATGCCTCTTAACTATAACTAAAAAAATGACAAAAGATCTTAAAATGTATCATTAAATGTATGTGTGATTCATGTTCAGATTCAATCGATGGAATTCGAAAATTGATGTGTGACATTAACAGATTATGTATATGTAAATATGAATTATTGATACCCATATGAACTTAGTAAAAGGATAGGATACAGTTGGCATGTTGATAGAGTCATATGCACACTTGTGTATGAGATAGTTGACGATGTGGAGATTATGATATGTTAATTCGAGATTCAACATTTGTTGCGGATCATCAAGTATTCGCTGCTTCTACGGAGACCTTGGTGTGGTGGAGGGATTTATTTGAATACATATATATTTGGTGTCTATGGGCTTTGCACTACTGTGCCTTGGTGTAGGTAGTTCACCCGCGTGCCCGAGTCCATTTTATTATGATTCCATTAGGCAAAACATTGAAATTGAATATTGAAATCAGAAAATAAAACGAACCAAATTTGGTAAGCTATTATGATATGTAATTTAAATTGAAATGATATGAACTTGTGTATTGATGATTGTATATGACATGGTGATGATCTTATATGAATTGGTATGAATTGGTGATGCTTTGGACATGTTATAATGCCTAACACATATTGATACCTATGTTTATTATGCAAACTTATTTGTGACATTATATGTCAAGTTCCAGCCAAATGTATGCCTAATCTTTCGGTAGTAACATGTTCACCTATGAGCAAGGTAAGTGTTGTAATTTCCATTTGAGCTCACTAAGCATTAAATGCTTACCTATTTTTGTTTTCCTTACATATAGATCTCTATACTATGGAACTCAAAAATTTGAATCATTGCGAATATCACATTATCATCAATATGGTAGAAGTATTTTTATTTTGGTTCATGATATTATGGCATGTATATAGGGTCTTTTATTAAGTAAATGGTCATCCTTAATTATGAATACCAATATTGTAATTGTGGCTAAGGTTAAGTTTGTATGTTAAGCTTGATATATGGCCTACTTTATGTCTAATTTGGTCATGTTACTGTCATTTGAATTATTGATTACATAGTCTACATAAGCCATATATGTTAAACTTGAAAATGTGGTAACCTATGCGTTAAGGTTGGTACATGGCTTAGATATGTTTAGATTTTGATCATGAGTTTCATGCCATTTAAATGTTTGGTTTCAACGGTTTATATGCTTTATTTGGTACAGATTGGTATAAAATGATGTCTTATTGAATTGAAAGAAACATAATATGTGTATAAATGTTTTTGGTAGGAAGTATGAAATGTGTACCAAAGTGATTTTTGACAAAACATGAGTAACGCCATGACGACAAGTCATTCCCTTATCTCTTCAAACTGTCACGGGCCTCAATGCCCCAAATCACAACATAGAGGGTGAGTACTCATAAATCCTATGGCATGCCAACATAGAGGTCACAAGGCTAAAGTATTCACAATTATACACATATTTACTTACCTTTTTTTGCACAATTTCACTACTCTTTTACATCATACACACACAACAATGTCACTACCACATAGCATGCTTACCATGCTCTCTAATGTTGCACTTACAAGGGCTAACATATAGCTCAATGAGCTATTACCACAACAATTCACATATACATGCATTAAACAGTAGTTCCATGTTACACATTAGCATAATCATATAACCACAATTTTGCAAAATACACAAAAGTAGTAAGAAAGCTTACACTCAGAACTTAGGATAGGGTTTAGGCTACTCCTAAGCTCCCATTTAACACTATAAATCATGTCTACAAGCAACGATTCCAAAACACTCATCGATCATATTTCCACTTGATAATTACAAGCTCAAACTAGCTTTTCCTTGCCTTTTACCTTTCTCGTAGAGGGTTCCAACGATTCTGAAACTTCACATATTAACCACACAACACATTCAAGCAATTAACAGCCAATAACACACCTCAAATCAAACAAAAATGTAGGTGTAATACTAGCTCCTCTTTGAACTAAAATTTTCAACTAGATTAGTCAAAACTAAAATATCTTAATCCAAACTTATTCTTATCACTTAAAATCAATTCTAAACATCCAATTACTCATCTAAGAACAATTCTCAACCTTCAAAACACCCTAAACTCCTTAAACTTATGGTTCCGAAAATTTTGGCATCCATGGCTATTTTTAATAAAAATTCAACATAACCTTCAAATCTTGTAACAAAAGTTTAAAAAAAATTTAAAAACCTTCTAATCGCATCAAAGCAAGTTGAAAAACACTTAGAAACAATAATTTCATTTAGAATTCCAAATTTCACCATTAATAACCCCAATTTCGACTACCATACAAAATCCTTGGTTTGACAAATTAAAACTTGATTTAAATGGCTAGAATTCATTAAAAGCTATTAGAAATATAAAAGCTTACCTTGATT
Organism: Gossypium gossypioides; assembly: GCA_013467495.1. Taxonomy (NCBI): domain Eukaryota; kingdom Viridiplantae; phylum Streptophyta; class Magnoliopsida; order Malvales; family Malvaceae; genus Gossypium; species Gossypium gossypioides. Next base: position 24,548,879 of record CM025144.1, on the reverse strand, counting down.
GAGGAGAAAAATGAAAGGTTGATGAAATCCAAGAAAACCCTAAATATGAATAATAATGGCTTCAATGGCGTACTTGATGTTCCTCTTTGACTTAAGAAAAGATTTGGTGTTTGGAAGATGGTAAAAATCAAAGAGATTAAAGTTTTAAGAATCAAAATTAGTGAATGGGATTTTGGAGATTTCAATTGACGACAGGAAGGGGAAGGGAGTATTTCTATTCCTTTTTTTCACGTCAATGGTAGGGTGAAAGGGGGAAAAATGGGCTGATTTTTAAAACTTGGTATAATTATTTTTAAGCTACTCTTAAATTAAACATTTTTACAAAATAATTTACTTTTTAAAATTTAAAGCCTTTTTCACACTATTTCCATAAATTGGATTAATTTTCAAAAGACATAGAATGAAGATATTTTTAGGTTGCATATTTTCAATTCTTGAACCTAATTTTCATGCCATAATTCCAAAACTACCCTTGAGACTTCTAGACCCAATTTTGGGATGTGACACGCAAAGAAAGAAAAAGAACATCCTAGGATTTCAAAATTCTGGCTACAAATTGGTATGTTCAATTTAGTCATTGTCTTGTATGTAATTTTTATGTTTTTAAGGTCCCGGGAGCTTGATTTAGTTAACTCGTGTACCAGTTTGCTAAATTGTTAAAGTTTTTAAAAGTTACCATTGATGAGTTCTTAATGAAATTTGTGTTAAACGGTTAGATTTTAAGCTTAGAAATGAAAAAAAAAACTAATTTGTAAAGTGAAGATTTTTAATTTTGAATATAAGGACTAAAGTGTAAATATTTTGAAAATTGGCACGAAATTTCTATAATTATAGATATTAGAGGGCTGCAAAAGGATGAAATTAAGATTGATTTCGAAACCAAAGCTCAAATTTGAAAGTTTTGCTAATTTTGATTTTAGAGACTAAATTGAACAAAATGAAAAACTTTAAGGGCATTTGAATAATGAAATTAAGTTGATATATGCTTATAATATGATGAAATAAGAAGGTTGGAATTGATAAATTGAATTGAATTATTGAATATATTGGAAATTGAACTAAATCGAAGACAATCGGGGAAATGAAAAATTTTGTTAATTAGTCCTTAGAGAGTTGTTTGTTGATGTTTTGATCAGGTAAGTTCATATGGTATGATTATACATAAATTGCTATATATATATATATCTAAGTTACAAAATTGTGTATGTTTAATAGTAATTTAAATTGTTTGCAATTTGGTACAAAAGGTGAGACATAGACTAAATCATAAAAAAAATGATGAATTAACTGATAATTGAATATGATGAATTGTAATATGAAATATTAATGAATTAATAGTTGATAATGACTGATCAAATCATAATGGTATGAATTTGACTGATTATCGAGATAGAGTATTAAATTTAATAGAATTAAAAATAGTGTAATTTGATGAAATTATGGAATTGACCTTGAATTGGCTTGAATTAGGATATGCTATGTGATAAACTGATGATTTGAGATATGAATTGAATTGTTTAAATGCAAATTGAATAATATGATGATTGAATAAAAGGTTACCCTATTAAATGTTCGAGTAGAGTCAGATATAGTTAGCAATTCATAGGATAGGTCGAGTACGAATTACATCGATTCTGAGTTGATGAGTGTTAGGCACATTTATACTTCGATTCTACTGATTAGGCACTGGGTTCTAAACACATTGGTGAGAGTTGGGCACAAACTATTTACTTCGGCATTATCCAATGAGGCATTAAGTTCCAAACTGGTGTGATTGGTTGAATTCATGTATCCGTCTAGGTCTGAATAAAGTTAATAGGGATATAAAATGTAAATTGGATAAATTATATTTGAATTGAGTTAAAAATGAGCCCTAAGGGCTAACTGAATACAAAGGATGTTTATAGACTCAAAAATTGTTGAAATAAGAATATAGATTTAAGCATATATGCATATAAAATGATATGGATGTGATATTGAATTGATTTAATGTTGATTGAGTAAATAAATGGCATTGAAATGTTGATTATAAATGAATAGGAATATTATATGTTTGACTTACTATATGATCCAATATATGCTTAACTCACTTTTTTTATATGTGGTGGTAATGTTTAGGCAAACCTGACAAGGTAGTAGCTTATCGTATTAGATTGTAAATTGAGGTAAGTTGTTTCTTAAATACTTGTAAACTTTCTAAACATTTGGTATGTTTACCCCGTTGTTTCCCTTTCTTTGTAGATCGCCAACTTGTGGAACGTGTCTAGCGGATCGTCGAGAAGGTCGCACTATCTTGTTATTGATTCAATAGTCTTTCTATCATTTAAAGCTCATTTTTTGGCATGTACATAGGTTTTATATTATGTGATATCTTGTGAATGGATGGTTTTGGTCTAAACTTCGGTTAACGTTGATTTAGGATGATAATGTCCACATATGCACAATTGTATAACTTTGCTATATGATAAGTCTTATATGTGAATCATTATGAATGGTTCATTTGATTGTGTAAATGATATGTTTTAAACATGGAAATGACATGATTAATTATTATTTAAATGGATTGAAGACATGGGAGATTAGCTTGTATTTTAGCAAGTGGTTTGATGTGTTTTAGTGCCAGATTAAGGCATCTTGAATTGATTGAATTTAGTATTGAGTAATTGATGTTACGGTATGCATTTTGGCATGATTTTATGCAGGGAAATTTTGTGCAAATATGCACCAAAAGTGTATTTGAATTGGTTGGCTTGAAATAGGTACCAAATGGACTAACTTTACCAACAAAAAAAAAGTCCTCGTCTCGACAACCACATTTCCTCGTCGCAACGCTGGCTAAACAGTATTTTACATCATGATATTGGGTGGCTTGATGTCGTGACGTCACAAAATATTTGGTGACATCACGATGTGGAGGAGGTGACTTCGTGACGTCAGCCCTAAATTTTTAAAAACTTTACAATTTAGTCCTTATTCATGCTCGGGTCTACAAAAGAGCTTTTGTAAGCTCAATTAAGGCTCAGATTTAATTTTGTATCTTAATATCTAGGTATTTATTATATGATTGAATATTTGAATGACTTTTTATGGTATACTTGATCATAAATTTTAAAAATATTATAAAAAGGTCCCTATTTGATCTCGGGTTGACTCTAACGTATTTGTGTACTCGTATAAGACCCGAAAAGAATGTTCATGTTATTCAATGATTGATGAAGTGAAATGATGTATTTACTGTGAATTAGTTAGTATTTGCTCCGACAACGAATGTGGCTCTCCGTTGTTTGGACCTGACGATCTAGTCGAGTAAGGGGTGTTACACAAAACATGAGCAAGTAATGATCGAGTTGGTCGAACAGAGCCTCAACGAACCAATAGAGTTATGCCGAAAGATATAGGAGGAACGTATATTCATATGAACCTCCTTATAATTCATATAAGTATGCAATCGAGAGAGAGCTACAACTGATGATGGTCTAATAACTTTCTAACTTATGATCCACAACCTCAGTATTACTATCAGGATTAGGGTACAGATCCTAAAAAATATAAGGACTTGTCATTAGATGATCATTGTTAGAGTATGCTCAAAGATCAATCATGAGATGGTTGTAATAACATACTTGATTTATCATGTTTATTA
>CM025144.1:24512957-24524053 GCA_013467495.1 Gossypium gossypioides | reverse complement strand
TTTTCGTAAACTCACCCCGTTTTTAACCTTTCAGGTAATCCCCAGCGTTAGACGGTTCAGAGCTGCGAGAGACTCGGAGATGGCCACACAACTGCACTTGATTTATTCTGTTTTGCTCATTTACTTAAGCAATTTGGTTTTGGTTCGGGTTGTAATAAGGCCTCGATAATTTCTGGATTTTAAATTTGGGATTTTATGTGACTGTGATTTATATCTGCTAGAAGTAGAACACGGTTTACAAAACAGTAGCTGTTTCTAACACTACGTTTCCGCACCTTAATTTTTTTTTAAAAATATCACGTTTTCATAAATCATTTGCTTTAAATTAAACTTCTGCAACAATAAGATTTTGAAGGTAATAACTTTTTTTTTAATAATAAACGTCGATTAAAAATAAACAAAGCGCAAACTGGGGTTTTATTCAAGTTTTAAATGATAAGAAGTTTGAAATTTCAAAAAGGGTTTTTAATGAAAACATGGTTTTCGAAAAACACTTTAATGTGACACACCAGATTCGGGCCTAACGTCTAGGCCGGGTTTGGGGTGTTACACAAAGCTAGGAAGCTTTTGCCAAGCCATCTTTACGTTTTAGTTTAGTAGATATAGTTTTTTAGTTTAGGTTTATTTTTATTTTAAAACAATTCTATTTCTTGTTCTTCAACTTGGATTCGATTTGAGTCCAAATCTTTATTATTTTATATTTTCATAATTTTCTTTCACTTCTTGTTTGCAAACGACAAGATCTCAATCACTTTTAAAGGATTTTGCAATTTTGAGCACATCAAGTTTATCAAATGGACAATTTCTATCTCTTTCTCTTTTACGTTAATTTGAATTTTTGCATCATTAATTTAATTGTGGAAAAGATGGTTATTGAGTCGATGAGTGGCTAGATCCTTAGGAAGATTAACGAGAGGATATGTGAGTGATTAATGAAGGAATTAGGGTTTTTCCAATAGAGTTAGTTGGTATAAATACATGTGTGTTTAAACCCTAAGATTGATTACCTTAGGAAGTAATCTAGGATAAACGAGGTTGAGAGATAAGTTTACCGAGTAAATCGTGAATTTATCCTGGTCAGGAAAGGTCTAGAGATAAGTGAGTACTAGTTGATTAGTTAATTAGTAGAGGCCGAGAGGTCATACTGGTTAGTTAATAACTAATTCCCTAATAAAACCCGAATTCTGAAATTAATTGCAACCACTGAAGCGAGTTAATCTTCTCCCTGTTAATTGAGAGATTTTTGTTTGTTAACTTTGTTTTAGTATTTTAGTATTTATTTTAAAACCTTAATCTTTAATATTAATTTTTTAATATGATTTTTAGTTATAACTGTTTAGACCTGTTGTTGTAGAAAACATATTTAGTTTTAATTCAACCTCTCTTGGGTACAATCCTCGGAACACTTACCAGTGTTTCGTTGTAACACTAAACTATATTACAATTTGACTTGTTTGCTTGCAGATACCGCACTTATTCTATATACTTTTATTTTCATGATTTTTACTTTAAAATTTTGCGCGTTTGGAGGCGGTCAAATTGTTGGCGCTGTTACCGAGGAGGTTTGGACATTAAATTTAAATTTATTTTATGTAATTAGTAGGATAAATAGGAAAATTAAAAATTATAGATACAATTTCTTTGTTTTATTTTATTTTTTATATTTTTAATTTTTAATTAGGTTTTATTATTTTTTATTATTTTTTGTCTCTGATTTCAGTTTATAACCTGAAGTGGAAGCACTCCAATTGAGCCACATCCTGATCCAAAGCGATTTCTGAGACATAGCCGCCAATTAATGCAAAACTACCCACTCGTGGTAGCTGACTTACCTTGGGAAAATCTATTGTTTGACGATCCACCTAAACCACAAGCACAAATCTGTGGAGAGTTACTGATGACTCAACAAATAATGTTGCATGATTATGCCTTGCTGACACTAGATGCTGTGCGAGGCAGTATTTAGAGATCGACTATCAATGTAAATAATTTTGAGATCAAAACAACGATGACCCAAATGATCCAAAACACCTTGTAGTTCTAAGGGAACATGATGAAGGATCCGAACCAACATTTAAAACCAATGACGCCGTTCATATTTGGTTATTTCCCTTTTCTTTATGTGATAATGAAACTAATTGGTTGGATTCATTAGAGACAGGTTCTATAACCACGTGAGATGATTTAGTGGAAAAAAATTTACACAAATTTTTTCCAATAAGTAGAACAGTCCAACTCAAGCATGAGATCATAAGCTTCAAGCAAGTTGAAGGAGAAAGTTTGTACGAGACATGGGAGTTTTAAATCGATGTTAAGGAACTGCCTCCATCATTAATTGCCAAAATGGCTCCAATTACAATTTGTTTTACAAAGGTTTAGACAGAAACTTGAGGTCCAGGCAAGATGGTGCATCTGGAGGATCCCTTATGAACAACACATACAAGCGAGCCTATCAATTAATTGACAACATGGCTATGAATTTGTATATGTGGCCTAACGAGAGGTTCACCTATACCCCAAAACCACCAATGGTGAAAGCTATTTGCAAAGAAGAGAAGTATCAACAAATATTGGAGAGACTGAACCGGCTAGAGATTATTGTTAAACCATCTATAACAGAGCACGCCTAAAGTGGTGGGCAAAATTCAAAGAATCAACCGGATAAGGTGAATTACTGACCGCCTATAAACGAGTTATTGTTTATAGTAAAATTAACAAACCAAAAATATAATAAATTAGAATGATGGTGTACACAAGTGCACGGGTCAAATTGTAATATAGTTTAGTTTACAATGAAACACTTGAAAGTATTCCGACGATTGTACCCAAGAGAGGACGGCATAAATCTATGAAAACATTTTTACAATAATAAGTCTAAATAGTTATAATTAATTCCTATATTACGATAAACCATTGATCTGTCGTAATATAGTGTAGTAGATTAAACTAGTTTTCACACTTGAGGAGCTTGAATACAAGCATTTTCATTATGCTTTAGTTAAGTTTTCATAGTTTAGTTTAAATTAAATAAAAAGTGTATTTTGAGTCTTTTATTGACCTTAGGGGCTGGATTAAAAAGGCAAGCTAACATACTTAGTGTGTATGCAAGAGACCATCCAAGGGCGTACAAACTCAATACTAATCGTTATGTTGCAACACGGGAAGTTTGATGTCGCAACATAGGAAGCAGAATGCAAGAATCTCAAGACTGCCTTTAGTGTCGCGACACAACCATAGGATGTCACGTCACACCCCTGAAGCTACCCTGAACCTGAGTATATTGCCTTCGATGTCGCGACACAGGCACCAGGGTGTCACGACATTATGGGAAATACTTACGAGCCAAGGGTATTTTGGTCTGTACAATCAAAAGTTAAACACGAGAGTGTCAGTTGACCTATGGTTGAGGACATCGACAACCTTAGCTCTATAAATAGGCTCTTAAACACTTCTTAAAGGACAACTTTTGATATTCTTAACTTTTCCTTGTAATTTTAGTTTTTCCTTTCTTGTAGGTTTTAGGTTTATTTTAATTTTTGGTATTCATGTTATTTGGAGAAGTTGATTTGTAGACTCGAAACAAATCTTGTGGATTCTGACTTACAATCAATCAAATACAATTTAGGATTCTCTAAACGTTTCTCTTGATTTATTCTTTATGCATATCTTATTTGTGAAGATTATTGTTTTCATGAGATCCATGAGGAACTAATCCTCTTATGGGGGATTAGCGAGTGGAGTTGTGGTTAACTGATTACTATATAGGGTTTTCTTAATGGATCAACTGTTTGGGAAAGGAAGAACTTAAACCCTAGGCTTGGCGACCTTAGGAAGTCATTTAGGTGGGAATTAACCCAAAATTGGTAGGGACTATCCGTGAACACCTTATCCCCAAATTGGTTTATACTGTGAGGTCAAGAGATAAGTAGTTCTTGTCGACTCATTAGTTTAGTGGAAGATCGAGAGATCCTACTAGGTTAATGGCTAGTTGATTGAATAGAAACTCAAAATAAGAATTAGTTATGACCACCAAAACAAGCTAATCACCCATACCTAATATTTGATGTAATTTATAAATTAGTTTTCCAAAAGTTTCTTTATTTATTCTATTTCAGTTATTAAATTATAAAAAACCCAAATATCTCTCATTTATGTTTTATCGTACTATGATTTATTTAAAATACTAATTAGATCAATTAATTTAGTGTTCGCCTCCCTTGAGTACGATCCTCGGAGTACTTACCTAGTTCGTTGTAACTATATTACAACATGACCCGTATATTTGCGGGGACCATTTTATTCTATATCTTTTGTGTAGTATTCTCATTCTGGATGTTAGTACGTCCGGAGGCGGTCAAGTTGTTGGCGCTGTTGCCGAGGAGGCGACGTCACTAAATTAATTTTTATCTTTGCATTTAATAGAATAATTAGGAAATATTTAAATTATAGATACAAATTTTATTTTTATTTTTTCTAACCTTTTTTATTTTTTTCTGATTTCAGTGCATGACTCGTAGTAGGGGAACACCTATAGAACCAACCATCAATCTAGAGAGAATAATTCGTGGAATCGTCAACAGTAACCGTAACAACAGTAGATGCAGAACCCACCACCTGCTGTAGGTAATTTTCCACCATGAGGCAACTCGCTATTTGACGAGATTAATAATAATAACCTAGAGGACTTACCACCACCATCGTAGCTACCCACAAGCGTACTTATGGTGTGAAACGAAATACCCCTATGGGACTATACACTACCAAATCTGGATATGGTTCAAAGAAGCATCACAAGGTCAACCATCACGTCTAACAACTTCAAGATAAAACTGACTATGATCCATAATAATTTTATGCTCAAAGGCACAATGACAGAGAACCTAAATCAACATCTAAAGCGGTTCTTTCAACTTTGTGATACTTTTAAAAATAACGGGGTCACTGGTGACACCATTCATCTTCGGTTGTTCCCCTTCCCCTTAATTGATTACACTTTCTCTTAATTAAATTCACAGGCACCAAGATCTATCATGACATGGGACGAACTTGTAGGAAAATTCTTACAAAATTAAAGTTTTCACAAAGCTTGGGAACACTTTAAAATGCTGATCCAGAGATGCCTACACTATGGATTACCTGAGTGGCTAATGTTGCAAATGTTCTATAATAGGTTGGATGCACACGCATGTTCAGAGCTAGATAGAGCAGCAAGAGGAGCCCTGATTAACAGAACATATAATGATGCGTATGAATTGATAGAAAATATGGCAATGAATTCCTGATAGTGGCCAAATAAACGTTATACATATGGCCAGAAACCATCTATGGTAAAAGCTGTCTAGGAGAATGATAGTTACCAACAGATTGTTGACAAACTCAACTGTATAGAGTCCTCGACTAGTGCATCATTAATATATGGAGGAGATAAACCTCTCTTCCGTTACATCAATAATTCCACCAAGGATGTGAACTACATCAGAAATAAAGGTGGAAACCTTTATTCAAATACTTATAATCTTGGATGGAGAGACCACCTGAACCTAAGATGGGGCTGAAATCAAGGAAGAGGTGATCATTCTAACCAAATTAAAAATACTAATTATCAACCTCTTTATTTACAGAAGCCCTAGGAAAGGGCCAACCAAATGACCATATTGTATGTGGTTAACACCTAGATCGTATTGAGGGGGAAATGCAATCAATGAGGACGAAAGTGAAACAGTCTGAATGACCAATACAAGAAAAACATTGACCAAGCTAGAATATCAAATGAGCTAATTGATGAGTATGATGGGAGACATCAAAAGACAAATTGGCATTGGGATCCCGAACAACACTGAGAATAAACTTCAGAGAGAAATGAAAGAGCACGTAAAAATAATCGTGCTCTGATCGGGCAAAGTCTTGAGTAGCCTAGAGAACCCGAATTGAGAGGAGATAAATGAGGAATCTTAATATCTTCAAGGATATCCTCAAGAAGCTGATGTAGAAGCGTAACCAGAAAAAGTAGCCAAGCTGGTAGCTGAACCGGAGAAAGTGCCGAACAGAGAATCTGAATTGATCAAGGTACTTTTTCCCTCACGGTTGGAAGATAAAAGAAAATGGGATGAAGAAGAGTTTGTAAGTTTTCTAAACTTATTTAGATCATTAAATGTTAGTCAGCCTTTGATAAACTTAATTGAAAAAGTTACCAAATACGTTAGATATTTAAAAGAAATCATGTCTAGGAGTAGGAAGATTAAAATAGGAGAGCGGGTTAATATAGATCCATCATGTAATGCGATAATATCTAGACAAGTTCCCCCAAAGCTAAAAGACCCAGGGAGTTTTACAATTCTTATAGAGATAGGGGAGATTCACTTCAGTAAAGCTTTATGCGGCCTAGGAGCTAGCATTAATTTAATGCCTCTATCCATATATGAAAAACTCAGGCCGAGGTACCTTAAAAATACTCATATCACAATACAATTAGCTGACAGATCTTCAGTGCATCCAAAAAGAGTATTGGAAGATGTGTTGGTTGAGGTGCGCAGCTTCATCATCTTGACAAACGTTATAATTTTAGACTTCGAGAAAGACTGTGAAATACCCATTTTATTGGGAAAACCCTTTTTAGCAACATCATGATCCACTATTGAATTGGAAAGAAATGAATTAACAATGAAGATCAATGGTGAGACAAAAACTTTTAAATGTTGTCACCAACAGAGTGGGGGAAATTAGGAAAATTTAGGGAAACCCTGTTATGAAATATTTATAAGAACCCCTAATTACCCTAAGTTAGGGAAAGTGTTTTATGTAATTAGTGTAGAATGGAAAGGCAAAGAGCGGGATAAGCGAAAGAAGGTGGAGTGGCATGATGGATGTTGGACCAATTCTGACAGAACCAAAACTAAAAGAGGGTCCACATGCGCATTAACTGAGATGACGAATGAATCCAGCAGCAAGACCTAGCATTTTAAATTGAATTTTAACTTTATGTATATTATTGCATCTTTAACTAATTGATTAGTTTAGACTTTGATTATTGTTAAATTTTTGTTTAAATAGAAACCGAGACATTTTAAAAAATAGAAGTTTTGGCTAAAATAGAGTCGGTGTCGCAACACGACACCACCATGTTGTAACACGACACCCTCGTGTCGTAACATCGTGTCTAGAATCAACAAAATCTAGAAAATCATCTTGATGTCACGACACAACACCTCTATGTTGCGATATAGAACCCTTTTAATTTTTGCAGGGTTGACCCAACTCGATTTCGGAACCCGATTAATTAAACCTTAAATTCACCCGATTTTAAACTTTTAAAATGCCCTTCTTCAATCAAAAAACCCTTTTAATTAAAACCTAAAACCTTTTTAACCTTCAAACTATCCCAATTCTCTCAAAACCTTTCAAAACCTCCCAAATATTAGAAGACCATAAATAACCTTTTTCTACTAAAACCCTACTTTTTCAATCTTCTTTTCTAGTTTGTACAAGAATGAATGAGAAACATCTAAGGAACTACAACAAAGGGCTTTTTAAGGAATCTAAAGAAAGTAATCGAGGTTATGGGTTCCTAACTTATTTCTACTATCCATTAGATATATTGCTTGATATTTTTTTAGTTCCTAGATAGAAAATCTATCGAAAATGCCTCAACGAAAATCTAGGAGAACTAGAGAACTGAAAACATCAATGGTTTCAAACCCTTCAAATTTTCTGAATCAAAACGTCCAAAAATACTTTTTAGAAATTCAAGGAAATACATTTATTCAATAACGAGGTTTGAACCATCGATGACACTATGTCAAGAAATTTGGCCCTTAGCCTAATACCATAGATGAGAAGGTTTTTGTGTGATCCCGAAAGACTCTGCTGTGGTCTCAGTAGTTCAGGAATTTTACGCATCTCCCAGGGACCAAGTGTCTAAAAAGACAGAAGGTGCCACGTAGGAAACAATGCTTGTGCGAGGGAAAGAAGTGAGAATCACCCCTCAAGTTATATATGAATTTTATAACACCCCATTTTATGAAAAAGATTTTGTGGAAGAAACAAACTTAGAATATTTTAAAGATATAAATGTGGATAATGTTATAAATTACCTAATAGAAAGAAGGGGTGAATGGAAGTGTCGACCAGGTACTGATATTCCTACATCTTTTAATCAAATGATAATGTTTCCTATTGCAAAAATTTGGATCCAATTTTTATGCACTCGAATTGCTCCTACTTTAAATGTCTCTAATGTCAATACTTTTCGAGCAGTTTTGATTTATGTTGTTTTACAGAAAAAACAAGTATACATCAGAACCTAGATATATCAATATATGAAACGGTGCGTCAGCAGCCAAACAGTCATGATCTTCTTTCCCCACTTAGGGATGGCCTTGTGTAAAAGAGCAGGCGTCCAAATGGTGTCCAGTGAGCAATCTATAAAGTCGTCCAAAAGCACGATAGGAGACACACTGTGTATGCAGTACACGGAGCTTTGTACGAAACAAATAAGAAAATGGAACAAACACCAATAAGGGAATACAACTACTCTAGTCTCATCTCAAAGGAAAGTAAAAACTACAACTCGAAAAGAAATTGGCAAGAGCATTCATCCAAAGTTGGATTGGATGATACACTGGATGAAAGAATCAGGCCTAGTTTTCCAAGAATTTTCATGACAGAATAATATTAGAGTACCCAATTATTTGTCGAATATGTTCGGCCCAATGTATCCTGAGCAAGAAGAGGAGGAGCAAGAAATTGATGAAGAGGAAAAAAGCGAGGGTGAGGAAGGAGAAGAGGAATGAGAGAGGACGGATTTTGAGGAGGATGAAGATGATTGAGCTGCTAATTCTATTTTCTAAGGACTGTAATTAATTTTAGAATAATTTTATGATTTTAAGAGTAAGATTAAAACTAGATTATTATTTATTTTATTTTTCTGTTTTACATTTTCTATATAGGAATCCTATACGAAAGGAACACAACGATTCAGAGCTTTCAATGAAAATGGAAGGGACCACCCACCAATAGATTACAGAACTACCACGATCAATCGGGTAACTTCTTTACTTGTCTTTTCAGGGCTACATATTGAGGACAATGTGTTATCTAAAGTGTGGGGGGTAACATAGAAATTTTTTTTTGAATTTTTATGCTTTTCTTTTAATTTTTGTTATCAATTGTGTGTTTGAGCTTGTAGAAATACAAGTGATTGGTTAGGAGCATGTATATAGGATGATTGTATTTACTATAAGCTTGGCATGATAGTAAATGATTTTAAATTTTTGACTATTAGACTACTAAGTTCTATATGTTAAACTGTAAATAAGCATAAAGAAATTGAATGTACCAAATGATATAGAGAATATAAGGAAATGAGCATGCTAGTATGTATGATAGATGGTTGAATTTTTTTATTGTTTGATTGATTAAATTTGTGAATATTGAAATGCCTAAGGATGACTGTAATGTGATTTGTGCAAGTGCACACAGTCGTTCAAGTAATAAGTAAGTAAAATGAGTTATCGTCTCTACAGGGACTGTGTATGTTAATCGATTATTTGTAAAATTATAAATTCATAATTTGGTATAAAAAAACACAATAATTTGGATAGTGATGATTAAACTAAATGAGATTAATTAGATGCAAAGGTTGATCCCTATACAATTCTAATCTAAATGCAAATTATCTAAATGTATGAATGAATGACTTTAGCAACAAAAACAATCAACATTAAATGGGCTAGGATAATTATATTAATCAACTCAATTAACTTTATCATGCTTAACAATGTTCGAAAATACTTCCATGGCAACTCGATCTTTCATGAGTTTGGAAACCAAATTAAGTCCTCTCGGATCTTTTACTTAGTGAAATATGCATTTTACTAATCATATTAGAGTAAGGGTTTCTTAGCATTTATGTAGGTCACAGGGACATTTACGTTTGCAATAGTTTAATCACATAAACCTAAAAACTATGCAAGATAATAAAACTAACTAAAGATATTATGAACCTCAATTTAATCGGGTTTAATGATCTAAATTGAGCATTTCACTTTTCAATTATGTGTCTACTAGTCGTCATCAGGTTAGGATCGCTCAGCTAATCTGAATGCACCCAATAACGTATGAAGGAAATGCATTATAATATTAATTGAAAACATGATCGACTGAGGCCCAAACATATTAAACATGAATAAAATAAACCTTATTGAATTAACATAATAATCCTAGAAAATAGGATTTAAAATACCATAGTTGATGTCAAAAACAATAAACACATAGCAAACATAAGTAAATTAAATAACAAGAGGAAATAGTAAACTCTATTCAGTTCAGTAGCCTTTTAAATCTAGTATGACTAATGCACTCCTCTATTCTGATTGATGCTTCTTTGCTAAAGGTTTCAAGGTAGCCGGCCAAAGAATGCTTTTGACAAAGCTTATGTTGGCTAAAGGATGGAAAGAGAGATGGTGGCTATGCAAGGGAAAGGAAAAGTGAAATGGAAGAGAATGATGAATGAGAGATGAGTGTTGAAGGATGAGGGATGATTTGAGAAGTGGGATTTGTATGGTATTTATAGCTGAAGGTAAGGGGTAGAGTTTGCTAAAAATAGAATTTAAATTCCTTCCTTTTCTCTCATATATGGCCGACCACAATTCATGGAAAAGGGGATGACTTAGTCTCATCATTTTGAATTCAAACAAAGGTTATTAATAGATAGGGTGGATGGTTTCAACAGTAAAGCTGTTGTGTTGATCTCTGATTATTTTCCAACTATAAGAACCTTCAATTAAATACCCCAAAACTTGCTTTTGGGCAGCCATCTACTTGTGTCGAAATTGAGCTTTAATTCCCCCTTGTTGGTCAGTTTCTCAGTCCAATAATTTAGCAGACATGTCCATCTTTAGTACATCTTTTACTGGGTCAAATTATCAACCTTATGACCCAGTTTGCATGGTCTTGTCGTCCACATGAATTGATTTGTGCATGTCCATGTTTCATTCATATTAATCACATCTTCAATGGTTCTCCCACATAGTGAAAAATCACATATTAATAAATTAACATGAAATAATATAAAATATGTACAAAAATCATGTAATTAA
>CM025144.1:24470643-24492860 GCA_013467495.1 Gossypium gossypioides | reverse complement strand
TTTTATAAAATGTTATATTGTACAATGGTATGACGTTGAAAACGAAAATGGAATACGAATTACCTATCAGACCTTGGGTAGATGATTTACTGTCAGGCTTTGAGCCGGTGATATGGACCATAACGATGGCTTAAGGTCCTGCATGTGTTGCAGACACTCTAAAGCTTGTGCGAGTAGCATCATAAGTCGATTAAATACTGAATGTGCTCAAACGACCAATACCTACTGATTATGCTGAATGTGCTCATACAAGCAATATCTACTGATTATACTGAACGTGCTCAGAAGAGCAATGCCTACTAATTGTACTGAAATTTTCTCAAACAAGTAATATCTACTAGTTATACTGAATGTGCTCAAAAGAGCAATGTCTACTGAATATATTGAAAGTTGCTCAAACGAGCGATACCCACTGATTTTACTGAATGTTTGCTCAAACGAGCGATATCCACTGATTATACTGAATGTTTGCTCAAACAAGCGATATCCACTGGTTATACTGAATGTTTGCTTAAACGAGCAATATCCACTGATCGTACTAAATGTTTGCTCAAACGAGCGATATCCACTAATTATACTGAATGTTTGCTTAAATGAGTGATATCCACTGATTATACTGAATAAGATCTTTCTGTACCGATGATTGAGAAACGAACCTTGAAATAATGCTTCGAATATTATTCATTTGATGGAAGTTGTGATTGTTGGGAATTTCATTGCCTAAATGGAAAGTTTGATTTATCATGTTTAAGTTAGTAAAATTTATTGATTATTCAAACGAACTTACTAAGCTTTATGTAAGCTTACTTGTATTTGTTTTTTTTAGATTATGTTTTCGTGGGCTCGGAAGATCGGATCAACACGAGAAATCATACTATCCAGGAATCTTTCGTAGACTTTGATTTTGGTTTAGTATATATGGCATGAAATAAGACTCATTTTGGATAGGATGTATTAATACTTGGTTTGTGCAACTTATACCTTTAACTTGTGTTGTTGTGTTTGAATAACTTATGGAAGTATGCATGTTTTACTTAAGTTGAATTGGTTGATGAAGAGTGAACTACAATGACACTATGTTGAATTATGGTATGAAATGAAATGGATGTAGAATTTTAATGTGTAAATTGTATCTTGCATAAGCAACTATGGAAGTGAATTACATTGTAGTGTCAATGATGGCACATGGGTTAGGCACCTAGATTGATTGTGTATACATGTTTTAAATGTTATTGAAGGTGTTTGATGGGATTGTAAATGTTATATTTGAATATGTCTAGGGACCTATGCATATGGGTGAAGAAAAGAGTATGATTTGGGTCAATTTTAGGCACACACGGGATGTCACATGGGAAATCCACACGGGCGTGTGCCCTAAACGTGTTTAAGTGCAGTATTCACACGACTTGAGACATGGCCTGCGACACGGCTGTGTGACCCAACATTGAATTCTACACGGTCTGCAGCACGATCGTGTGAGAGTATTTCGAATGGTACATGGGCTAGCGCACGGCCTGCAAAACGGCCGTGTAGAATTAATTTGAATGTTACACGGCCTGAAACATAGTTGGCTACATGGCCATGTCCCTACATCACACGACCTGAGTAGTTCCACACGGCCGTGTGACCCCTATTTTGAAATTTTTCAAATTTTTTTTGAATGTTTTGATTTATTCCGATTTGGTCATTGGATGTTCGTAACTTATTTTTAGAGCTTCGAAGGCTCGATTTAAGGCCAGGAAATGTATGTTCTATTTCATATTGAATCTTAACTGAATTTATGAAATTATTTTATACTTGGATGTTATTTGAAATGAAATTTTCTGACTTGTACGATAATACTCTGTAACCCTATTTCAGTAACGAAACGAGAAATGGGTGTTACATTTAGTGGTATTAGATCTACGATTTAGTTGATTCTCGAACTAAATGTAATGTGTTTAAAGATTAGAAAGTACATGCCATATAAACTTGTGATAGTGTGATATTGATTGATCCGATCTAACCCCTATTTCCTTGTAGATTTTCAAGATGTTATCTAGTTCTGAATGTGATGAAACTAATGAGATTAACAGTAACATTATGATTACTGATTCTAGAGCAAGTCATAGAATATTGGTTCCATAAATGTCTGAAAATGAGGTTAAAAATATTTTCTTACTGATATAATGAATGTTAATAAAAGTTGGTCGTATTGACCTTGATGAGGTAAACATGAATCAGTGGTTCACAGAATTGTTGTGAGCCAATTTAATGGAATTACAACCTCTACCCCCTGAGCATAGTTAAATAAAGTGGGATCGAAAACACAGTTGTTGGATTTGAAGTTAGTGTGCTCGATATTATTTCTAGTATATTCTGTTCCTTCGATATTTTTTATTGTGTATGCATTGATTGATATTGGTTCAAATTATTCATATGTTGCATTGTATTAGTAATGGATAAGGATCTATCTCTTAAACCAACTAGGTTTTATGCTCGGGTCATAATCCTTTGGAATAGAGTATAAGGGTTAACTGGGTATGTCGAAATTGTCTGCTGAAAAACTAAGACTGTAATTTTTCTATTGATTTGATGTTACTAACATTTCATGACTTTGACATTATTCTGGGAATAGATTGGCTAAAGTTATATGATACTGTAGTAGATTGTAGACTGTAGACTGAAATGAATTGATTTGAAATGTCAGACTGGTGAAACAATCATAGTGAGTCTAGTAAATCAAATAGTATATCTAGAGTTATTTCAATTATCTCTATACAGAAAATGATTTTGAACGATTGTAAAACATTTATGATATATATAAATATATGTCTACTGAATACTCAAAAAACAATTTGAATTGGGATTAGAGATTGACCATGTACTATTTGCCAATAGGCTTCTTGATATGTTTCTAAAGAATTTTTGGGATTTTTACGTAAATCTGATAATGGAATAAACTCAAGATAAAGAATAAATATGTTATATCTCATATAGACAACTTGTTTAATCAGTTAAAGGGGAATAACGGTGTTCACGAAGGTTAATATAGATTCAGTTATTTGGGTTCTAGTTAAAGAATGTGAGATGCTGAAAACTACTTCTTGAACTTGAGGTGATCATTATGAATTTTGGTAATATTGTCTAGACTAACTAATGTCTCTATTAATTCATGAATTTGATGAATCAGATTTTTCAACCTTATCTGGATATTTATATATAGTCGTAGTTATGTTGATTGATGGTATTTTGATCTACTCTAAACAGAATTTATGCATACTTAATAATTGAGAATTGTATTATAGAATTTGTGTGAGAAATAATTTATGTGAAAATTAACTGCGGTGAGATTGTCTCAACAAGGTTGGGTTCCTTGGTTACGTAAATCTGGTAGATGGGTTCGTGTAGACCCGAGTAAGAATTTTTTCTATTACTATATGGAAAATTTCGAAAAATATCTCTGGAAATTCTTGTATTGACCTATCCTGAATCTGGGAAGGAAAATAATGATTATAGTAATAATTCTGTATTTGTTGAATTAAAAACTGAACATCAAGTACCGTCAGAATTACTACAGCCTATTATGATTCCTGAATAGTGAAAGCCAAGATAGAATTCGTGTCATTCGAGATTGTTATGGGATTATTATCTTCCATATTTAGATGAACTAGTAATTATTGCAGTTCGTGAGGCAAACTTTGAGGAAGAAATTTTCCCTAGGGGGGAGAGTTATAACAACCCGTTTTTTAGTGGAACCAAAAATGGTGATTTCGGGACCACAAATTTGACGAGTGATTTCGTATAGTTAGTATTTAAATTATACGAGTCAACAATAATATTTATATTTAATTTTGATTTGAGGAATTTTAACTAACTGAATTAAAAGTTAGTATAAGTGGTTCGGTTCAAAAGTCAAGTGGTTATTGAAAATGAGGTATTAGGACCTCGTTTCTGTAATTTAAGGCAACAAATATTTTTATTAAATATTTACAAAGTCTTATTATAGGTGAATTGAAGTTTGGTTTGGTAATTTTTACGATTAATTGCTTAATTAAGGTAAAAAGATTAAATTGTAAAAGAGGTAAAAGTTAATTGCTATAGATTTAAAATAATAAAGGGACCAAAATGGTGATTAAGCCGTGGTCAAAAGTTCCAAGCGGTGGTGACATGATTAAATCCACTAACTTTTGGGCTATTTGCTCATTTAGTCCTAATTAGTTTAGGGTTAAATTGAAATTAAACTTAACTAATTAATAATTTGAAACAATTAAAGGACTAATTGTGCAATTAAACCTTCATTAGATGGTAATTATACCATATACTTATATATTGGACATTTATGGATATGTTTTATAAATTATATACGTTATAATTACAAGGTTATAATAGTAATTTTGTAAATAAATGAATTATAATTAAAATAAAAGCTAAATTACAATCTAATTTCTTTGATTCTTCTCCCAAAAATGTCGAAACACCATTGTTGGAAGTGAAGGAAGCTTCGGTCAAGCTTGTCCTTCAATTTGGTAAGCCAATTTTAATCGGTTTCTTGTAATTTTTATGTTTTTGAGATCGTTGCAACTAGGTCAAGCTAAACCGTATCTCCGTTTTCAAAATGGTTAAAAATTATGGATTATGCCATTGATGAGTTTTGGATATTCTTGAAGTTTTATGGTAGATTATAAAGCTTGAATGCTAAATAGGACTATTTAGTAAAAGTAATTTTTGGTAATTTTAATGTTTAAGGATTAAATTGTTAAAGTGATAAAATCACAGGGACTTTTTGTGAATAAATAGAAATTATGGGCTGTATGGGCCCTATACAATTCGGTTGAATTTAAATTTGATTAATTGGTTAAATTGCAAGTTTTGAGCTTAGGGACTAAATTGCATAAAATTAAAATGTCAGGGGTAATTTTGTAAAAATGTAAAAAAATTAATTGCATAAAATAGTTTATTATGTTGCTGGAAATTGATAATTGAATGAAATTATTATTTTGATCAAGGACGAGCTAATAATCGAGGAAAATAGAAAACTATTGAATAGTCTTTAAACTTTCGTTATTGCTGCAATTAGTCTGAGGAGTTCGTTTGTTTTAATTTTTGTACAATTTTTAAATGTAATATATGAACCTAATTTCATAACGTTAGATTATATTGATGTATGTAATTGAAAATGGAAATAATGGATTGATATTATGTTGATCACTGATTGAGATACTTTGTGCCGTTACTGCAATCAATCCTGTAAGTTCGTACGTTTATTATATTTCTATTGATTCTTATATATTCTATGTTATTATAATTTTATAAAATGTTATATTGTACAATGGTATGATGTTGAAAACAAAAATGGAATACGGATTATCTATCAGGCCTTGGGTAGGTGATTTACTGTCAGGCTTTAAGCTGGTGATATGGACCGTAACGATGGCTTGGGGTCCTACATGTGTTGCAGACACTTTGAAGTTTGTGTGAGCAGCATCGTGAATCAGTTAAATCCTGAATGTGCTCAAACGAGCAATATCTATTGATCATACTGAATGTGCTCAAACAAGAAATATCTATTGATTATAATGAATGTGCTCAAAAGAGCAATGTCTACTGATTATACTAAAAGTTTCTCAAACGAGTAATATCTAATGATTATACTGAACGTGCTCAAAAGAGCAATGTCTATTGAATATACTGATCATACTGAATGTTTTCTCCAACGAGCGATATCCACTGATCATACTGAATGTTTGCTCAAATGAGTGATATCCACTGATTATACTGAATGTTTGCTCAAACGAGCGATATCCACTGATTATACTGAATGTTTTCTCAAACGAGTGATATCCACTGATTATAGTGAATATGATCTTTCTGTACCGATGATTGAGAAACGAACCCTGAAATAATGCTCCAAATATTATTCATTTGATGGAAGTTGTGATTGTCGGGAATTTCATTGCCCAAATGAAAAGTTTGATTTATCATGTTTAAGTTAGTAAAATTTATTGATTATTCAAACGAACTTACTAAGCTTTATGTAAGCTTACCTATATTTGGTTCTTTTTTTTGTAGATTATGTCTTCGTAGGCTTAGAAGATCAGATCAACATGAGAAATCACACCATGCAAGAAACTTTGGTAGACTTTGATTTTGGTTTGGTATATATGGCATGTAATAAGACTCTTTTTTGGATGGGGTGTATTAGTACTTGGTTTGTGCAATTTATACCTTTAACTAAGACTCGTTTTTGGATAGGGTGTATTAGTACTTGGTTTGTGCAATTTATACCTTTAACTTGTGTTGTTGTGTTTGAATAACTTATTGAAATATGCATGTTTTACTTAAATTGAATTGGTTGATCAAGAATGAACTATAATGGCACTATGTTGAATTATGGTATGAAATGAAATGGATGTAGAATTTTAATTGCATAAGAAACTATGGAAGTGAATTACGTTGTAGTGACAATGATGGCACATGGGTTAGGCACCTAGGTTGATTGTGTATACATGTTTTAAATGTTATTGAAGGTGTTTGATGGGATTGTAAATGGTATGTTTGAATATGTCTAGGAATCTATGCATATGGGTGAAGAAAAGAGCATGATTTGGGTCAATTTTGGGCACACACGGCCTGCGACACGGCCGTGTGACCCAACATTGAATTCTACACGGTTTACAGCACGATCGTGTGAGAGTATTTCGAATGGTACATGGGCTAGCACACGGCTTGCAAAACGGTCGTGTAGAATTAATTCGAATGTTACACGGCTTGAAACACAGTTGGCCACATGATCATGTCCCTGCATCACATGGCCTGAGTTATTCCAAACGGCCGTGTGACCCCTATTTTGAAATTTTTTAAAATTTCTCTAAATGTTCTAATTC
Organism: Gossypium gossypioides; assembly: GCA_013467495.1. NCBI lineage: Eukaryota > Viridiplantae > Streptophyta > Magnoliopsida > Malvales > Malvaceae > Gossypium > Gossypium gossypioides. Next base: position 24,485,994 of record CM025144.1, on the reverse strand, counting down.
ATTTGTATTTAGTCCCTGGATGTTCAAAACTTATTTTTAGAGCTTCGAAGGCTCGATTTAAGGCCCTTAAATGTATGTTCTATTTCATATTCAATCTTATATAAATTTATGAAATTATTTTATATTTGGATGTTAATTGAAATGAAATGTTCTGAATTGTACGATAACACTCCGTATCCCTATTTCGGTATCGGAATGGGAAATGGGTCTTACACTCAAGTATTATATGACACAAGTTTAGCTCGGTTGAGTAACCTGATGTGTGATTATAAAGGTTTAGCTTGAAAGGGTAACCTGATATATATATGTATACTAAGCTCGGTCGAGTAACTCGATGTGTCATTATAAAGGTTTAGCTTGGACTAGTAACCTGATATATATATGTATACTAAGCTCAGACGAGAAAATGGTGTGGTGTAGTTTACCAGTGTATCCGAGTCCTTTTACTAGGGTTCATCGAGCGAAATGGTATAAACAAAATTGGAAATGGGCTATATATTCAAGTTTAATTGTTGTTGGTTGGATTGATTAATAAATGAATCATATGTATTTGGTATAGTTTTAAAGATAGATAGTTTTAAAGATAGATAGTGAAATATTTCATTGAATTGAAGTTTGGAAATGTTTGGTATTATGGTGGCATTGAAAATAAACTATGTAAAATTATTATGTTCTTACACATTAGTAATGGAACATGCCTTTGACAAAAGCTATGTTTTGGTGATATAAAATGGTATGTTTAAACTACTTTTGTTATCAAATATACATGGATACTTATGCTCACTTGTTGATGATTTGAGTGCGTTGTTCTAGCCAAAGTTGTCCCAAACTATGGTAGCTTTAAATGCTTAGGTAAAAATAAGGTAAGCCTAGAATTTTACATATGAACTTACTAAGCATTCTATATGCTTACTCGCATTGGTTTTTTCTCTTGTAGATCGTCACCTTACAGAACACGCCAAACAAGATCGTCTCAAAGCTTACACTATCACCGAATTGGTATTTATACGATTATTTTGAGTTTAAGGTTGTGGCATGTATAATAGGGTCTTAGTGTGCACTTTAGCATTTGAAAGTGCTTACTACTTGGCAAATGTGATATAGCCCACCTTGTGAATTATGTTGCCTTTGTGACTTGGTAAATGTATGGTATCAATCATGTTTCGTGCTAGAATAAGTGATAATATATGCTTATATGTCTTGGTATGTGTCATGTTGTAAAAATTGAGGTAGAAAATTTAGCTAAGTTATTGAATGATTGGAATTTACATATTTGAAAAGTGATGATTGGAAGTATGTTTGAAGTAAGTTTTTTTTTGTTCAAGATAAGGTCATATAGATTCATGGTGTACAAAATGAAGTGGATAGATTAGTTATGGAAATTGAATGGCATGCCTTATTATGTTTTGGTATAGGTAGATTTGGCATTTGAATTAATGTAATGAAATAAATTGATTTTGAATAGGTTGAACTCATGTTTGATTTGTTCTTGATTGGAATGGTTAGGTGATTTGTTTGACATGAAATGATATGGATTTGGTTTATTTATATGATATGAACTTATAACATAATCCTATACATATTTGCAATTCATCCTACAACATGTCATAACCAATTAATAAACCATTTGCAAACACATATAATTCCATTCATGAACAATCTTTTCAACCATTTCGTTACCATTTAATACCATTTTCATTTCTGTTTTCGCCTAGAGAACTATAGCAAATTGAACTCGGATACACGGGACTAATCTGCTCATACAAGCTGTCATATTCGGCTGCTCACACAAGCTTCAGAGAATCTACAACACATGTTGGATCTTAAGCCATCGTTAAATAAAATCCCTGATCAAACACCCTTTTTCCTTTTTGGACCTTAATGGCATGCCATTCGTATCCTAATCGTTTACAAAGTTCACATGGGCGTGTTACCATTTTTGTATCAGTTAAAACCTTGTAACATAGTCATATATATCATTCAATCATATAACAATTTCACGTCCACTCAATACCATGAATTTATTCATAATAATCATATTTTCCATACTTTACAATTTAGTCCTTTAGATGCCAACATTAACAATTACAATTAACCTAAATTAATAGATATGATAATATAATTCAAACATAAGATAAATAAACAAGTAAGTTCTTACTTGGCAAAAACAACAACAAACAAGATGTTGAGGACTAATCCCCAATTTTACCTTTTCCTCGGTTTTCCTCCGTTTGATTCAATTCCCAATCTATATGATAATTCATTTCAATTTATCAATTCAAAATACCTTATACCATCCTATTATATGCATATGAAAGTTCAATTCCAATTTTTTAATGTTCCCTAAAGTTTTTCATTTTATTCAATTTAATCCCTAAAATTGAAATTGCCATAACTTTTAAATTTGAGCTTCGATTTTGAAACCGATCTCAATCACATCCTTCTAAGGTTCTCTACTATCCATAATTACAGAAATTTCGTACCAATTTTGAAATATTTAGTCCCTATGTTCAAAAACTAGCAATTAAACTTTACCAATTAATTCTTTTTCACTTTTAAGCTTAAAATCTAAAAAAATAACACCAATTTCATCAAATATTCAACAATGAAAACTTTTGAAAACTTTAATATTTTTGCAAAATAGTACATGGGTCAGTTAAATCAAGCTCTCGAGACACAAAAAACATAAAAATTACAAGAAATAGACTTGAAATTACTTACCAATTGAAGGACTAAATATTGAAAAATTCAAACCCTAGTTTTCCTCTTTTTATGTCGTGAGAAAGATGAAGAAAAAAAAGAAATGGCTTTCATTTCTTTCAATTTTGCTTATATAATTTAGTTAGTTATTAATTAATTACAATTTGGTGAGTTATAGCTATTCCCCACCATCATTTAACATAATTAGAAGGGTCCAATTGCTCAATTGGTCCTTCAATTAATTAAAAATCTATACCTATTAACTTTTACCACTTTTACAATTTAATCCTTGTACCTTAATTAACTATCCAATTAACAAAATCACGGGACCAAACTTTAATAAACTTTATACCAACCTCATAAATATTAAATAATAATATCTACGGACTCTAACATCGAAAATAGTGTTCTAAAACCACTATTTTTGACATCATTGAAGAACAGACTGTTACACTTTTTGATCTAATTGACTTTGTTTTCAATATAGATAAACCATGTTGAGTGATTCTAATCGAGTCGTATCTTATGAAGTTGAAAGCAGTACCCTCGTTTTCGATCAGAGAGCTGTTCAAAGTTTGCTCATTCCTCAAGGGCTAGGAAATGAGGCTAGAGATGCCTTTTTGCATTTGATGAACCAGTGGTTCACATAGTATATGAGAGCTACCCCTTCATCTCCTTAGCAACAAATGTCCCTCTTCCCCTAATAGCGCCCCCAATGACACCTTATTGACCTCAAGCTCCCAATCTAGTGCTTGTAAGTCCACCTCCAATTGATAAACTTTGCAAATGCGGAGCGAAAGAATTAAAAGGCAAGAATGATGATGATCCCAAAAATGTCGAGTATTGGTTGGAAAATACTCAAAGAGTCCTCAATGAGTTAATATGCTCCCCGGAGGATTGTGTGAGGTGTGTTGTGTCTATGCTTAAAGAAGAAGCATATCAATGGTGAACGACCCTAATATCTGTAACCCTGAGAGATCGGGTAAATTGGGAATTCTTCCAAATTGAATTTAAAAAGAAATATATCAGCCAGTTGTATCTAGAAGAAGAAGAAAAGAGAATTTATGGAGCTGAGACAGGGAGAAATGACATGGTCGGATATAAGTGTGAGTTTGTTCGCCTTAGTAAATATCTTAGGGAGCTCGTGTCTACTGAAGCAAAGATGTGTACTTGTTTTGAATAAGGATTGAATGAAGATATTTTTCTGCTCATGGGAGCTCTGGAATTGAAAAACTTATGCAAAATGAGAAGCAGGCCAAGTCTAAAAATTGGGATTTCAAAAATTGCAGTATGGCTAGATGTTTTATGGAACCTCAATCCAAAAAGATGAGAGACTTTTGAAACCATTCCTTCACTCCTACAAGGATCTCGGGGAGAAATGTTTTGGCTGAGTAATCTAAGACCTTGAGCTACGTTAGTAGGTAGAATGGGTAGTGTACAAAACATGAGCAGACCAATTTGTGAGCACTATGGAAAGGGTCATTTGAGAGAGTGTAGGCTGAGAAACAGATTCTGTTTCAGATGCTGCTTCATAGAATATTTCGTGAGAGATTGCCAGAGAAAGGCAGACACTAGTGGTGATTAGGTTCTGAAGTCGGTAACGGCCCTATAGAGAGGTAGAAAACCAGGAATCGATGGTAGTGTTGGTGGTAACCAATGAGGAACCACGAATATGTCCTTGAGATCTGAGGCTCGTGTGCCTGCCAGGGCTTATGGAATATGGGCCAAAGAGGAGGCTGTTACTCCTGATGTTATTGCTGGTACATTTTCTTTATTTGATATATTTGTGCATGCATTGGTTGACCCTGGGTCGACTGATTCATATATTTGCACTAATTAGTAATAGAGAGAAATATACTAGTAGAAATGATAGAGTTTGATCTATGACTGACCAACCCGTTAGGCCAGAGTGTCATCATCAATAAAATTTGTAAAAGTTGCCTACTGAAAATCCATGGTCGTGAATTTTTGGCCAATTTGATGTTTTTTTCGTTTGATGAATTTGATGTAATTCTCACTATGGATTGGTTGACTCATCATGATGTTATGGTCAACTATAAGAGGAAAGAATCTCGCTTAAATCCTTTAATAAATAACTAATAAATGTAGAAGCTGGTCGATTTGAATGTTCAACCAATGTAATTTCAACAATGTCAGCTTGGGTATTGATCAGAAAGGGGTGTGAGGCGTATCTAGCCTATATTCTAGATATTCGAATATTGGTATCTAAATTAGATCAATTTTTTACATTTCAAAAATCCCCAGATGTATTTCCCGAGGAGTTGTTGGGCTTGCTGCTTGAAAAAGAAGTTGAAGATGTTACCAAACTAGCCCCGAAACTATACTAATCTCTATTGCACCGTATAAAATGGCTCTAAAAGAATTGAAAGAGTTGAAAGCTCAATTGCAAGAACTTCTGGATCCAAGAGAGAAACAAGGGAATATCCAGGAAATAGTCCTAATGGATCAGCGGATGTTGCGCGAATACACTTTACCTATATTAGATGCGATACAAGTCAATATAGAACGAATGATGATTAACGCCAATAATTTTGAGATAAAAGTGGCCACGATCCAGATGATCCATAACACGCTACAGTTTAAAGAAAACATGGTGGAAGATCCGAATAAACACTTGAAATAGCTCTTGCAATTATGTGACACATTCAAATACAACGGGGTATTTGATCATGTCGTGCATCTTTAGTTATTTCTGTTTTCTTTGTGCGACACTGCAGTTGATTGGTTAGAATTCACTAGATGTAGGTTCCATTAATATGTGGAATGATTTAGTAGAAAAATTTCTCTATAAATTTTCCCGATAAGTAGAACCATTCAGCTTAGGTGAGAAATCGCCAATTTCAAACAATACAAAGGTGAATCTATGTACGAGGCATGGGAATGCTTCAGTACAATGCTAATAAAGTGCCCACAACATGGACTACAAACGTGGTTCCAAATTCATATTTTCTATAACGATGTTGACGAACACATCAGATCCAGCCTAGACGGAGCAACATGAGGATTTCTCATGTTTCATACATACGAACGAGTTTATAAAATCATAGAAGACATGACCACGAATTTGTACATGTGGCCCAATGAGAGATTTATGTACAAATCCAAGCCTCCAATGGTGAAAGTTGTGAATGAAGATAACGACTATGATCGATACCAATAAATCTTAAAGAAGCTTAATCGTTCGGAGACGTCTATCAAGCCGACGAGAATAGAGCCATGCTCTGAGAACCAACTAGATGAGGTGAGTTACATAGGTAATAGGGGTGGAAATCCCTATTCAAATACCTACAATTCCGGTTGGAGGGATCACTCGAACCTCAAATGAGGAGGTAACAAAGGATGAGCAAATCAAGTAAAAACTCGAGAAACCCTCATTACCAACCTCCACCCATGCAATAAAAAGTCGTAAGGAATGACAATGCTGCATGTGGTCAAAGTTTGGACCGATTAAAGGGGACATGCAAACTATGAAGATGGGCATTTGACAAGTCCAAGTTACATGTGGATTACATGAATCCCAAATAGATAGTCTCTATGACCAAATGACCTAGTTAATGACTATGTCCAAAAGAAAAATGGCTAGAGTCTCCCTAGTAGTATAGAGAACAACCTTCGGAGGGATGGGAAAGAGTATGCAAAGGTGACTGCTTTACGATCGGGTAAAGAATTGAAGCTGCCAAGCAAGCCCATCCATGAAGAGGAGGAGATCCCCGAAGAGGTTGATAAACTATTAGAGGAAGAAGCTAAGCACAATGAGTCGACCGAAGAGAGAGTGGAACTAATGCCTAATCTAGTCATTGCAAATTCAAGCACAATGAATGTGCACAATGAATGTACCATTCCTGACTAAGTTAGAGGGAAAGCAAAAAAGGGACGAGGCAGATTTTATAAATTTTCTCAATTTATTTAAATCCCTTAATGTCAATTTACTGCTATTTTAACTTATCGATAAAATTCCAAAAGAGGTTAAATACCTAAAGGAAATAATGTAATGACATTGGAAAATGAAAAAGGGTGAGCAAATTGACATTGAAGCTTAATGTAACGTATTAATTACAAATAAGATTCCCCCAAAATTGAATGATCTGGGTAGCTTCACGGTTCCAATAGAGATTGGGTATCGACATTTTATCAAGGCCCTTTGCGATTTAGGGGCTAGCATAAACTTAATGTCACTATCAATCTATTGAAAACTCGGACTTAGGGAGTTAAAGAACACCTAAACAACACTAAAATTAGCAGATATATCCTTGGTGCACCCATAAGGTGTACTCGAGGATGTATTGGTCAAGGTACAGGGATTTATAATCCTAGTCAATTTTGTAGTCCTCACCTATGAGGAAGATGGGAAATCCCCATTCTATTGGGGAAACCAGTTCTAGCCACGTCTAGCTCAACAATTAGTCTCGAGAAAAATGAATTAATAATTAAGATTGATGCCAAAGTGGAAGTGTTTAAATGGGGTCTTGATTCCCAAAGTGAGGGATTATTAGTTGAAGAATTCTACGTTTTATTAAATTTAACCCCTAACGGCCTCAATCAAGGGTGCTTTTTGAGTTGTGCAAGTGTAAGTGCTCGTAATGCAAGAGAATGAGACAAATGGTGGGATCCAGATAGGAATGGGAATGATTGGAAGGCCTACGATGGTCGTGAATGACAATTGAAGTTAACGATGAAGTTTAGAGAATTGTCGGACAAGTCTAGTAGCACGGCATAATTGTTAAACCATTAAACTTTAATTAACTTGGAAATATTGTAAATTACTTGCAATTTTTTGTTTGCAGTAAGATTTTAGGATAATTATAGTGTAATTTTATGCTAGAATTAGGAGAAATCAATTTTCTAGACATGACGGGACAAAGAAAGCTAATCGAGGACAAAACCGAATGAATGGAGGACTTCAAAACATCCCAAAAAGCTAAAAGCAGTGTTGTGTCGCACCATGCATATGCCATGGTGCGACACATGCACTTGCCCCACCACCTGATGTTAAAGTATCGTGTCGCACCATGCACAAGCTATGGCGTGACATGAGAACTGCGAAGCTAAAATAGGTGTTTTTAGGGCATGGTGTCGCGCCATGCATACTCTATGGCGCAACACGCTTGTGTTTTTCAAATGAAATTAAGCCATTTCAGGCATAAAGGTCATTTAAAGTATATTTATACCCACCATTTTTAGGCATGAAAACAAACATCTAAAACACCTAAAGAAGAGCAAAAGACTCTCCTTAGCCGCTGCACCTTTTCTCCACAGTCTAGCTTCGAGTTTTCGCATTACCTACCTCTAATTTCCATAAGAAAGTTATTTTCTTCTCTTTTCATCATAGTTCTCTAGTTCTCATCTTTTATTTTAGAGTTATATTCCACATCTATTGAGGGTCAAACTTCATTGACAACTACTCGAGGTTTTGTGTTCTAACTTTGCTAGTCATAAACATTACTGTTTGGGTTGTTACTTTCCTTCAATTTGATAAATGACACTGTAAACTCGAAATTATATAGGATTTCTCTATATGTTTTTACCACCTTTTTACTTAATTATTATGTTTATCTCGAGTAATTATTATTAAAATAAGTGAATTTTACTTAATTAGTAATTTTAGACATGAATTTGGAAAGTATTTGAAATTATGCTTAATTACATGATTTATAGGCATATTTTATATTAATTCATGTTAATTTATTAATGTGTGTATTTTTTCACTTTATAGGTAGGCTATGGAGACATGATGTAAATAAATAAAAGGTGGCCATGCACAATTTATCCCTGTGGACAGCAAGACCATACAATTTGGGCATAGGGATTGACTACTTGACCTAGTAAACAAAGGTGATAAAAAGATGGACATGTCTGCTAAGTTTTGGACTGAAGAACTGTCCAACAAGGGGAATTGAAAGCCCAATTTTGACACTTCACATTGGCTGCCCAAAAAGTGTTTTTGGGATATTTAAATGAAGGTCCTTGAAGCTGGAAAATAATCAAAATTCAGCCCAACAACTTACTTGTTGAAACCATCCACTACATAACTATCATTAGCTTGAAATTCAAATTTAAAATTGAAGACTTGGTCATCCCTTTTCCTGGATGCATGGCCGACCACATGAGAGAGGGAAGGAAGGTAATTTTAAACTATTTTTATTAAACTCATACCCTACTCCTCACCTATAAATACATTGCCATCCCTCATCCCTTATTCCTCATTTTCTCTACATTTCTCTCTCACTTTAGTTCTATCAAAACCTTCTCCTTTTTCCCTTGCATAGCCATCCATCCCCTCTCTATCTTTAGCCTCAAAGCTTTGCCAAAAGCACTCTTTAACCGGTTACCTTCTAAACCCTTAGCAAAATAAGCTTTCATCAGAACAGAGGAGCGCATCAGTTAGAACAAATCTGAAAGGCTACTGAACTGAGCAAAGTAAAGCACCTCAGCCTGAATAGATCCGAAAGGTTGCTGAACTGAGTTAGTCAGAATAGATCCAAAAGGCTGCTGAACTAAATAGAGTTTATTCTTTCCTCTTGTTATTTATTTTAAACATGTTTGCTTTGAATTTTATGCTTTTGAGATCAACTATGAAGTTTTAAATCCTAATTGTTGGGATAATTATATTTAATTGATGAGCTTTATATAATTCATGTTAACATGTTTTGTGCCTCAGTTGATTATGTTTTCAATTAATATCATGATGCATTCCATTCATACGTGATTGGGTGCACTCAGATTAGCTGAGCGATCCTAACCAGACGACAGATAGTAGACGCATAATTGAAAAGTGCAATGCTTAATTTAGGTCATTAAAACGACTAAGTTAAGGTTCATAATATATTTAGTTAGCTCTATTATCTTGCATGGTTTTTAGATTTATGTAATTAAACTATTACAAATGTAAATGTCCCTGTGACTTTGGATAAATGCAAAGAAACCCTTAGTCTAATATGATCAATAAAATGCATATGTAACTAAGTAAAAGATCCGAGAGGACTTAATTTGGTTTCCAAACCCATGGGAGATCGAGTTACCATGGAAATAATTTCGAACATGTTAGCATGATGAAAGTAAATTGAATTAATTAATATAATTATCCTAGCTTATTTAAAGTTGATTGTTTTTTATTGCTAAAGCCATCATTCATACATTTAGGTAAAATTGCATTTAGATTAGAAATTGCATAGTGATCACTCATTGCATTTAATTTAATTAAATCATCATTAAACAAATTTGTTGAGTATTTTTTATATCAAATTGTTAATTATAATTGTGCAATTGAATTGATTAAGCTTATACAGTCCTTGTGGAGATGATAACTCATTTTTACTTACTTATTACTTGAACGGCTACGTAAACTTGCGTAAACACGTTACAGTCCGTTACAAGTTTTTGGCGCCGTTGCCGGGGACTGTTGCCTTAATCATTTTCTTTGTGAAATTATTTTTAAAATTTGGTCTTTATTTTTCTTTTATTTAACTTTTCACTCTACTAATTTATTCTTTATTTATTTATCAGGTGTTTTATGAGCATAGATAGAATCATTGATCTATTACCCGTGGACCTTGAAATCGAACGAACTTTTAGACAGAGAAGATGTGAGAGATCTGCTCAAAGACAAGCCGAGATGGACCTTGGAAACCAAGATAAGGAACAAGGTAATTGAGTTGAACAAGTGCACAACCCAATCCTTATTGTTGATGATAGGGATTGTGCCATTAGACAATACACTATGCCATTCTTCAATGAGTTAAATCCGTGAATTAGGAGGTCAGATATCGAGGCGCCCCAATTCAAATTGAAACCAATGATGTTTCAATGCTCCAAATGATGGGCCAGTTCAGTGGTATGCCCACGGAAGATCCACACTTACACCTTCGTTTGTTCATGGAGGTAAGTGATTCATTTAATTTAGCTGGTATGACTGAAGACTCACTGAGGTTGAAACTATTTCCATACTCATTGCGAGATCAAGCATGAGCATGGCTGAATTTATTGCCACCAAGTTCAATATCTACCTGGCAAGAATCACAAGTAATGGGGTGAGATGACCACTAGCGTTATTCTTTAGGGAAAAGTGGTGCCAATTGCACCTCTCACGATTTGCAAATATTACGATGCCCCATATTATACCTATGACCATTTAGAGCTTTTAGATTTTTTCACTTTTGAGGATTTCAATATGGAGGGTATAATAGATTATTTGATGGAGAGGCGTGGCAAGTGGACTCAGCTAGTCAATTCTAAGGTGCCCTTAAAATTTAACACAACTATCATGTCCTCGATGGCAAATATGTGGATGCAATTCCTTTTTACCCACCAGGCACTGAATCACAATGCTTCTAATGTTACCGCCTATCAAGCAATTATGCTTTATTCTATATTGTAGAAAGAGCAAATTTCTACGACCACTAGATGTACGAGAAAATGCTCAAGTGCATACTGGATGTACTTCCCGCATTTGATTACCACTCTATGCCATCGAGTTGACATTCCCATGTCCCCAATCGAGCCATTCACGAGATCTATGAGGAGTGTGATTATGGACAACTTATACAGCTAGTTCATCGAACTCCAGCGAAAGCAAAATTGGGAGAAGGAGCAAAGAACCAAACGTAAGAGTGATACCTAAAGGCCAACAAAGAGAAAGACTAAAGCACATATGTTGAAGACGACGGGACTCACGAACATACCCATCTTGGAGTGGTAGACACAATAGATACAAGATATAGGCAAAATTTTGATTCGCATTGCAGAACAAAATCGATGGCCAACACTAGCACCATTCTTGGACATATTAGAGTGCTTCCCACAGCTAGGCGAGGAGGGAGCCACCGATGATGATGATGATGATGATGATAAGTAGGAGGAAGATACCCCGATTGTGCCCCTAGATTATGTGCAAGTATTTTGACCGGACCGATCATCGACGAAAGGCGTGGTGATTTGTGACCCGAGCCATCACAACCTGACCTAGACTTTGGGAAGGCAGGCTACTAAAGCATTGACGGGGCGCTAGAAGGGCAAGGCACCGATGAGGGAGGAGTCGGACATTGTTTTCGACTAGTTCTAAAAAATTTTAAAATTTTTAATCCGGACTTTGTACTTTATTTTTATTTGGATGAGTTTTAATTCTTGTTTTAGTTTTTAATTAGTTAGTATTTATTATTTTCTATATGTAGTTGTGTGTTAATAATTCTTTGTAGGAATCCTAAACTTTAGATGACGCTACATTTTCAAGCCAAACCCGAAAGGAGGAGTAGTCCCACCAATTGAGTTGCACGAATCATGCCAATCGGGTAGCCTCTTTCCTTTATATTTTTATTGCACATTAGGGACAATGTATCGAATAAAGTGTGAAGGTGACTAACGAAAAATTTTTAAATTTTTTTTTTTGATTTATTTTCCTTTGTTTTTAGTAGTTTTTAATTTTTAATTTTGCATGTTTTCTTTGTGCTTGAGCTTGCAGAAATACAAGTGATTGGTTAGGAGCATGTTAATAGGATTTTATGAATAAATTGTAAATTTAGTTTGATAATAATTGATTCTAAATGTTTAATTTTAGATTACTTAGTTCAATTTATTACATTGTGAATAGATTTAAGATGTTAACTATACCACATGATAAATAAGTATATAAATAGCATGCATGTTTAATTGAATTATAGTTGGAGAAATTGATACACTTGATTGATTTAGTCAATGTATAGAATTACCTAGAGAAGACCTAAGGCATTGTTTGGTAGATAATTTTTCGAGCCTAAAAGCTATCCCATAAATATTTTTCCTAGTACCTATTTTGAGCCTTGATCCATTTTCGTGATGAACCAGAATTGAAACCCTAAGCCTATTATATATTCTCTTTGAACCTTTATTTTGTGGTCCTTACACGAATTTAGACGCCCGACCATTGATACTTAGAGATTAGGTAGATACATCACGGTGATTTCAAAAGAGAAAAAATTTGAGTGAACTAAGGAATTGTATGGTATAGTGAGTATAAGATTTTTGAGCTTGTAAAAAAAATAAGGCAAAATAACAATCGAGAAAATCTTGATGAAAAATAAAAATAGAGTTGGAAAAAAACTATGCTCACCTTTTTTTCAAAAGAAAAAAAAATATATTTCGAGCTAAGATGATTATACTCATGAATACTATATTATGCCATAGTAAATGGAGAGATAAATAAGGTGAGGGAAGTGGATATAAGGTGGTAAGCTACATGTATACTCGGGGGAGGATACTCATGAATACTATATTATGCCATAGTAAATGGAGAGATAAATAAGGTGAGGGAAGTGGATATAAGGTGGTAAGCTACATGTATACTCGGGGGAGGATCGGGGACAATACAATGTGCCAAACTACTTTCGTGCTTAGTCATTTTGTCGAGCCTGTTCTTTGAATCCCAAACCAACCTAAGTCGCAGAACGTTACAAGCTGAAAAGTCCTCTGTGACTTAGGTAGTACCTTATATGGATGAAATTGTGCCAAGTTTTGATGTTTTTACCACTTACATACATTTGAACATATATGTATATTTGTATATTTGTTTTGATGGAAACCTATAGTTAACATTATTTTATTTGTTTGCTTTTTATTTTATTGAACTAACTCGTCTAACTTTAGAAATTGTGAGTCAATTGTATATTATTCTAGAGTTATATGTTTATTTACACTTTCATGTTAATATATTTCTATCCAATTCATATATCAAGCTAGGTCAAGTACATTTTCTTTTCTTTGCATGTTTATTTCTTGCTTTTAGTTTAGTTTGTTTTCAGTTTTTATTTTGTTTTTGTTTAGTTTACATAAGAGAAAGCAAAGACTTAAGTGTGGGGGTATTTGACATATCGTAAAATTTTTAGGCTGCCAAGACTTCTATAAATAAAACCTTATGGGTTTGATGTAACTAAGTCGTCTTAGTTGCAATAAAAAACCCTAGTAGTTTAGGAGTAAGATTAGGTTTAATTTCTTTCGGCTTTTCTAAACTCTTTTGTTTTTCCTCTTGGAATTGACTTTGATCCAAGAGTTTTTTTTTATATTATTGAAGTATTCAGTTTATTTCTTATTTGTAATCGACATATTTCGTTATTCCGATCGAGAGATTTACTACTTCGTTCTCCATTCAACATCAACCCTAGGATTATTTTAATATCTTTTCTCTCTGATTTATTCGTGTTCTTTACATGTTTATTTCAACTGAGATTAAGATTATGAATAACATGAGTGACTAAATCGCTTAGGGGGGATTAAAGAATGGATGGGTATGTGATCAACAGAGGATTTAGGGTTTCTTGAGAGGATTAGTTGGTATAGATTACACATTCTTAAACCCTAGGCTTGAAAACCTTAGGAAGTAATCATAGGTGAGACGAGATCGGGAGATTAGTCAAACCGAGTAAATCGTAGTTATCATAGTTGAGAATGTGAGATTGGAAGATAAGCTAGTATCAACCAATCGATTAATTAGTTTAAGGTCAGGAGGTAATAATTGGTTAATCGATAGCTAATCTGCCCACAAACCTTAATCCAAAGTTAATTACAAACCCTAAAGTAAGTTAATCTTCTTGATTGGTTTTATTGATTTAAGTCGTTTGTTTATTTTCTTATTTATTTAGTTTAATTATTTAATTTTTCTCATTAATCTATTTTATGATTTATCATAATATAGGAATTAATTACTATTTAGACTTATTATTGCGGAAAGATTTTCTATAGATTTATTCCATCCTCCCTGGGGTATGATCCTTGGAATACTTCCTTTGTTCCGTTGTACACAATACTATATTACAATTTGAACCATATACTTGCAGACACCATCGTTCTAATTATATATTTTTTGGTGTGCTATTTTTATTATAAATGATAACTCGTTTATAAGCTTTCAGACCAGTTTGTGATATTTATAGCAATAAACCCTAAACTGAATTCGCACTTGTGTTTTCAGATGGACGGGTCCTTGTTGTTCCCTGCTTTCAACCAAGAGATCTTCTCCGCTATTCTCGTACCACGAATTGCTTCAAGTATGGGCTTGAATGATTCGAATAAAAAAAATAGAACTAAAAATAGTTCTATTTTCTTTAGGGTGAAAATAAAAATTCTCTTCTCAAATAGAAACTGACAAAATTGTTATTCCAAAAATTATATTTAATTATTAGAGAATAAAAGTCTCTCTATTTTGGGGTAGAATAAAAATATTTGAAAGTTGTGTTAATAGCCTTACTGGTGCTATCTATTTATAGGGAGAGAAGGTAGAACCCTTGTTGAATTTTAGAAGTTTATTTCAACAAANNNAAAAAAAAAACAAACTCCTAGTCTAACTTGGAGTATAAGGGGCAACAACCATAGTTAATAATACTAGGGTTTACCGTCCCACCCTTTTACGTAAGGGCTTTCTGGTCTCATCCATATCGAGTCCAATTACAAGTACTTCCCAAGCTTTTAACCCAATACTTTATAATTGGATCCAACTTAATATTTGTTTTTCTATTTCCCAAAATAAACTTCTATATATTTTCAATTAAATACCAATTCTAATTCCGTTAAAATCATGAAGACTTTACCGTAAAAAATACATAAGAAAATATATTTAATATTTCCGTATTCAATGGTTAACTATATCCAAATGAATTATTTCTATTT
>CM025144.1:24457813-24470601 GCA_013467495.1 Gossypium gossypioides | reverse complement strand
ACGTACTAACTTCCAGAGTATGAGTACTATAGTAACATATATATAAATGAGGAGGTATCCGCAAGTATACAGGTCCAGTTGTAATATAGTTACAACGAAGTAAGTGAGTACTCCGAAAATCCTACCCAAGGAAGGCTAATGCTAGATCAATTTTAACCTAAACACCAAAAGATCTAATTAGTGCTTGAAATATGTTATATTACGCTAATATAAATAAAAGGAGTTTTAAAGATTTTTATAATAATAAAATATAATAAAAAAGAAATAAATATAAAGAGATTGAAAAGTAGAATTAATCAAATCTAGTTATGGGTGATTAACTTGCTTTGGTAATCTTCATCAACTGTCGCTTTGGGTTTCTCGTCAATCAACTAGTCACTATCCTAGTAGGATCTTCTAATCTTCCACTAAAATAATGAGTTGACAAGGACTACTTATCTTCCGACCTTACAATCCAGACCGACTTAGGGTGAAGGTGCTCACGGATAGGCCATACCAACTTTGGTTTAATTCCCACCTTGATGACTTCCTGGGGTTGTCAAGCCTAAGGTTTAGATTCTTTCTTTCCCGAACAGCTGATCCTTTGAGTAACCCTATACAATAGTTAATAGATCATACCTCCACTCGCTAATCCCTCATAGAAGAATTAGTTCATCATGGTTTTCATAAACAATATAGAATCGGTATAAAGAGTAAACATGAAAAATGAATCAAAAGTATAGAGTTTTAGAATAAGCTTGATTTGTATTAAGAATGAACGTGAGTCCACAAAATTTGATTGTATCCAAAAATCAAATCCCTTGAGATAAAACAAATAACAAACTGAAAATAAATCTAAAACCTAAGAAAAGAGTAAAATTAAATTAAAATTAAAAGAGAAATTCTAAGCTAAATAATTGTTGTCCATAATGGGTGACAAATGAGCCTATTTATAGATTTCAGGTGGTCGTTGTCCTTAACCCTAGGTTAGCTAACATTCTTGAGCTTTAAGTTTGATTGTGCAGACCGAAACACCCTTTGGCTCTTGTTAATTCCCTTCTAGAGTCGCTGTCATGAGGCATCAGGACCTATGTCACGACATAGAAGTTAGTATACTCCTCTTCAAGATGTCGTCAGTGGTAAGTCGTGACACCCTTCATCTGTGTCGCGACGTCGAAGGTAGTATCAGAATTTCTTCATTCTGCTCCCTATGTTGCAACATTGAACCCTCCTTGTTGCGTCATAGTGAATAATATCAGTTTAGCATGCCTTTTAATGGTTTCCTGCACACTTACAAAGTTTATTAGCTAAAATTTAGGCCTCATTTAGACTTTAAGGTCAATAAAAGACTAAGTTTGCACATTTTATTGTCTTTAAGAAAACTCACTAAAACATAGTTAAAACCTAATGATAATGCTTGTTTTCAAGCTCCTAAAGTGTAAAAGTTAGTATAATTTGGTACACCGAATTATGGCAGATCAAACTCCCCCACACTTAAGTCATTGCTTGTCCTCAAGCAACACAAACAAAAACAAAAAATAAAAGAGATGACCCTTGAGAAAATATAATACAAGTAATTGACTTTGGAGCACATGACTAGGCATTTCATATTTACGAATAACTTTGACATGATGAATAATTGATTTACCATTTTTGACCTCAAACAACTAAGTTTAGTGCATTACAAAGTATACAAGAATTAAGGGTCTCACCTGTTGGAATCCATCAACAAATCAGTAATTTGATTATCCTAGTATAATACAAATAGAAGTTTATGCGATAATTTAATGTAACGTCCATTTATGCATAAGGATATTTAGGTCCATAAGACTTTTCAGGTTGTAATGTTCTGAGGCTTAGAACATGTATGGAATTCAAAAACAGTAAGCATCAAAAGGGCTACAAACACGAAAGTAGTTTTGCACATCATATTAATCACTATTCTTCCCCATTAGTAAGCCTTACCTGCTCACCGCCTTATTTCTCCTTCTTTCACCTTCCTTGTTTCTTAACGTAGGAAATCATATCATCACATAGTAACTATGGCCAGCCTTTGAGTTTCTGTGCACTAATGAATGAGTTTTTCTTATTCTTGTGACTTTGTAACTTTCTTTTTCAATTCATCTCACTCACAAATGCTTTTTACTTTTCAAGAACGTTTTTTACTCGTATTGATTTTCTTTTTGAATTTTTCTTTTGTTCTGCACTTTAGGCTAACCTATAGTTCTTATATCATGCTAGTTTTTCCTATTTCACTCTGTCTTTACAAAATCCTTCGTGATGTATCTACTTAACCATCAATATGTATGGTCAGACGTCTATATTCGTGCAGTTTAGGACCAAAGAAAAAGGGCAAATACAAATTAACATTTCAGGCTCGGGTTCTGTAATAAGGTTCATCAAGAAGTGTTTACAAGCTCAAAAATTGGTACTAAAGGTGAATAAATATAGGTAAGCTTTTTGGCACTAGGTCTGTTCCAAACAATGGCTTAGGTCATCCCTTAAATATCTCACTATACACAAATTTAATCAACCAAACAAACTCGAATTAAACCATTTATCATTCATACTAGCATGTTCGTTTCCTTGTATTTTCCATATCATTTGGTGAAGTTGATTGCTTAATGCTTATTTACAGTGTAACATATAGAACTTAGTAGTCTAATAATCAAAAATCAAAAATCACCTATCATCATGCCAATTTTTTTTGTAAACATAAGCAACCTATATACATGCTCCTAACCAATCACTTGTATTTCTACAAGCTCAAGCACACGATTGACAACAAAAGTATAAAAATTTGAGACAAATTGTCTATGTTAGCCCCCACACTTTAGTTAACACATTGTCCTCAATGTGTAGCCCATAAAATGATAAGGAAAGAAGTTTCCCGATTGATCGTAGTCGTTCCAACTGCTAATGGTGGGTGCTTCCTCCTTTGCTCGTTGATAGTTTAATTTGTTTGTGTCTCCTTTGTGTGAGGTTCCTACATAAAATCAAAACCAAACACAAAACAAAACAAAACAACTAAAGATATATTTCTATCCTACTCCTAAAAAAATTAAAATCATCATTGAGTTTAATACAATCCAAAACAAAATTAAGTTCTAATTTTCCTCGTCATCATCCATCTCCTCTCTTCCGTCTCCCTATTTTTCCTGTTCACTCTCTTGCTCTCTTTCTTCATGTCCTAATGTCATATGCCCAAACATGTCTGGTGTGTAGTTAGGGACCTTGATATTGTTCTGCTTTGCAAATTCTTGAAACATTGGCCCTGAATCTTTCATCCATTGTATCATCTAGTCCAGTTTAGGATGACTATTCTCACCAACTTCCTATTGAGCTCGTGCCAACCCTTGTGACGAAGCTAGTGTAGCCTCCGCTTCTTGCTATCATCTGTTTCAATCTTTTAGTTGTTTGGCTCATAGTTTTACATATTGCTGGAACAAAGTATCGCCAATAATACTCCAAGATGGTTTCAACGACTGCTCGGTGGATGCCATGGGAACGCCTGCTCTTTTGCATAAGGCCGTCACTAAGTGGGGAAAGAACACTCCCACTTTCTGACCACTAATACATCTTTTCGTGCTTTGATGGATCCACTTTCCAATACGCACCTGCTTTTTTTTTTTTGCAAAATAACATACAGTAAAACTGCTTGGAAGGTATTAACATTAGATACATTTAAATCAAGGACTATTCGTGTGCACACGAATTGAATCCATATTTTAGCCTCTGGAAACTTAATTTTCTGATTGAAGGAGGTTGGGATACTAGTACCTTGGCGATATTTCCATTTGCCCCACCCCTCTATTAAATATTTTATAATATTGTCCATATCTATGTCCCTAAAGTATTCCAAATCAGTTCCATCGATAAAATCTTGGTCATAGAATGGATCTTTGTAAAAATTGCATATAGTTCGAGGGGTTACTTTAACTTCTATCCCTTGCACAAATATAATATCCCATATATGACTGTCAATATTTCTAGACTTACAATCCTGCAAAGATGCATAGAATTCTTGAACTATCGGGACCATGGCGATATCTTTTGGGATTATCCAAAAACATTCCCACCTATGGTACCGAACCAAAGGCCATATCTCCTTACAAATGATCATCGATGGGTCAAATCCCCTCTCTTAAATGAATGTTTTCCCTTGAATTTCATTAAAATATTTTTCAACATTCGGATTTGCAAAATTAGAGGGATTTTGAACCATCAATGACTCTGGTTCATTAGTTCGTCTAACTTTTCAAGGAGGCATTATTGTTTAACTAATAACTGAAGCAAAATATTAAGCAAAGAAATTCAATGGAATAGTAAAAGTCTAAGTTAGGAACTTTTAACCTTGTAAAATTCGTTGAATTCCTCTTTTCCTATGGTGTTTATTATTCCCTTGAGTTTTCCCGTTTTTCGTTGCACTAAGAATGATTTAGGGATGGAGATTTTTAAATAAAAGAAGTGGAAATTAAAGTTTAGGGTTTAAAAGGTTTTAAGAGATTTTGAGAGGGTTGAGAGGATTAAAGGGTTAAGATTTGTTTAAGAAGGAGGATAATGTGTTTTTAGGTTAAAAATTGGAGGTTTAAATGGTTAAAAGTTGGCTAAAATAGGTTTTAAAGTTGGCTAAAATTAGGGTCGTCAATCCTAGGGTTTAGGTTCTTTATTTCCCAAACATCTGATCTGTTGAGTAACCATATACAACAGTTAATAGATCATACCTCCACTCGCTAATCCCCCATAGAAGGATTAGTTCATCATGGTTTTTATAAACAATATAGAATCAATATAAAGAGTAAACATGAAAAATGAATCAAAAGTATAGATTTTGAGAAAAATCCTGATTTGTATTAAAAATGAACACGAATCCACAAAGTTTGATTTTATCCACAAATCAGATCCCTCGAGATAAAACAAAGAACAAACTGAAAGTAAATCTAAAACCTTAGAAAAGAGAAAAACTAAACTGAAATTAAAAGAGAAATTCTAAGCTAAGTAATTATTGTCCATAGTGTGTGACAAATGAGCCTATTAATAGATTTCAACTAGTCGTCGTCCTTAACCCTAGGTTAGTTAACGTTCCTGAGCTTTAAGTTTGATTGTGCAGACCAAAATGCCCTCTGGCTCATTTTAATTCCCGTCCAGAGTTGATGTTGTGACACATCAGGACCTGTGTCGCGACATAGAAGTCAGTATACTCCTTTTTAAGATGTCTTCAGAGGTATGTCGCGACACACTTTAGCTGTGTCATGACGTCAAAGGTAGTCTAAGAATTTCTTCATTTTGCTCCCTATGTTGAGACATCGAACCCTTTGTGTTGCGACATTGTGAACAGTATTGGTTTAACACGGCTTCTAATGGTCTCCTGCACACTTACAAATTTTATTAGCTCACCTTTAGGCCTCATTCGACCCCTAAGGTCAATAAGAAACTCAGTTTGCACATTTTATTGTCTTTAAGAAAACATACTAAAACGTAGTTAAAACCTAATGATAACGCTTGTTTTCAAGCTCTTAACGTGCGAAAGTTAGTTTAATCTGGTACACCAAATTACGACAGATGAAAAATAGAAATTCATATTTGAAGTCAATTTCATTTTTCATTTTTCATTTTCAGCATTTTAATTAATTTTTGTTCATTTGATTCAATTTGCAAGTCATTTCTTATTTCAATGAGCTAGCGGAAGGATCGATTGGAAATATGCGATTAAGACTCAAATGAATAATAATTAAGTTCTAGCTTTTCGCGTATTAATTATAAACCCATTTTTTCATGAAATCATTCCACTATAGTATCGTGCCTGAGCTCTACCTAACAACATACCATTACGAAAACAACTCGATTAGTGGTCGTCCAATGACTATTTCATAAGTTTGTTACCCTCATAGGATATCCTTAATTTCTTTAGAATAATATATGTTCTCCCAATATGATTCTATTTTATCTCATGGTAACCATTATATCTTCTTTTGTGAAAAGTCAATTACTATCAAATAGTAATCAAGTCATTTGTCACAAAGAAAAATGACCCATGGCGACATTTACATTTCATCAACCATGTCAATTCGATGAGAGGATATTATTTACCCATGTATTAGGCTATGAATTCCACTATTGTGAATGACACTACATATTCCAGAAGTCATACACCCAACGCACTAGCTTTCATTTCCATATCTATTCGAACTCAGGCTTTTACTACATCATCTACTTAAGATTTAGGTATACCACACTGTCACAAGTGAATAAATCCATAAATGGATTTAGAATCTATTCTTCTTGGGTCTAGTTCGATGTTATGTCACTCCAATCATTCACATTTATTTCTCTATCTTTCGTGAGTTGTCTGCTCTGATTCCCAAGACAAAGAATCTCCCCAATTGGACTTGATAGACGACATATTAGTCTTTCAATCAATTTACTCATATTCGATTAAACTAAGAACATGTTTAGGTTTGTGTTCTAATATAAGTTGTCTTTTCATTTTATGATCTGACCACGTAATACCACTTAGTATTAGTTTAAACATTAGATAACCAATAAACAAAATTTGCTTCCATTTTGCTTTACGTGCAAAAACCATAAGAGGAAAATCATACAAAGTATATTAATGTAATTAATAAATTTGTTTTATTAACCAATCTATTCGAAACAAATTACAAGTTTACAAATGAATATACTACACTCAGGGCACTAGATCCAATAGTCTGCCACTTGCCCTAGTGAAGTCGATGAGTCATATTATGCATTGCCATGCTCTCCACGTGTTTCTCAAAACTCCTAGCTAGTAGAGTCTTGGTAAATGAGTCTGCAAGGTTGTTATTGGATACGACCTTAACTACAACTACGATTCTGTATACAATTCCCTCCTTTATGATATGATACTTCTAATCAATATGTTTTGTCCTCTTATGGTTTCTTATCTCCTTAGTATTAGCTATTGTCGCACTATTTTCACGTACAATATGATAGCTTTTCACATACTAGGAATGACTTTAAGATCCGTAAGAAACTTTCCAAGCCATATTGCTTGTTTGGTAGCCTCAGACGCAACCACATATTCGTCCTCTACAGTGGAGTTAATAGTACAAATATGCTTTACACTTCTCCATACAATGGACCCACCGCCTAGGAGAAAACACAGCCCGATTTCCATTTCCTCGAATCTCGACACGTTTGGAAGTTAGAATCAATATATCTGATAGGAGTAATATCTCCTCCAGAATACACAAGGATATAATCCTTCGTTTTTCATAAATACTTGAGTATATGTTTTACTGCTTGTCAGTGTCTTGGTCTCAGATTCGTTTGATATCAACTTACCAACCCCGCTAGAAAATAGATACCTGGGCATGTGCATAACATAACACACATGAGACTTCCTATTACCCAAGCATAAAGAACCTTTCTTATGTTTTCTCTTTCTCCGTTGTCTTAGAAACTCTTTCAAAGAGAGATGAAATCTCGATACAGGGGGTTGATTTCCCTTCTTCGAATCGGTCATTGCATAATGCTCCAATAAGTAGTCTATGTATGAAGCCTGAGACAATCCTATCATTTATTCTTTCAATCCCTTAGGATTCGAATGAATAAAAAAAATTAACTTCTCCCAAGTCCTTCATGTTAAACTATTGGGTTAACCACAGTTTAAATGATTACGATGTCCCTAAATCATTCCCAATGAGTAGAATATCATCGACATATAGAATGAGAAAGCCAACCTTTTGACCGCCTATAAGTGTGTTATCATTTATAGTATAAATATCACACCAAAAATACATATAATTAAATCGGTGGTGACCACAAGCGTACGTGTCAAATTGTAATATAGTAAAGTTTACAACGAAATACCGATAAGTTATCCGAGGATCGTACCCAAGGGATTTTAGATTGAAGAAAACATTATTAAATTAATTACATAAATTAATTACTCATCTAATCAAGTTCTGAATTAGTAGTTTTAATCCAAATTAAATTGCTAATTAAAATAATTAAATGAAATAAACCTTACTAACTTAATGGAATTTACTATTCCTGGTATTGGCAATGCGCGCCTCTAGCCTATGATCGATTAAATCCCTAATTATATAATTGAATAATCAACTATCCTCGCTTGAGTTATTTATCACCCTTAGCTAAGAATACCCTTCTAGTCTCATCTTCATTAAGGATTACCACCTAAGTCACCCTTCCGATCTCACTGCTTGGCACAAGTTATAAAAGACATGATACACTTCCAGTCTCACTTGTCTCGATAATCTATCAGGGGTGTCACTCTCTAATATACTCAATACTCTTAAATAAACAACTAATTTCGAATAAATAATCACTTAACAAATAAATTAGTTTATTAATCGAATCATTTGAAATATGAAATAAACACAATAATTTATTCAATTATTCATACAAACGCTAATTGATAAGGTTAACAAAAATATAAATAAAAGAATAAGAGATAGGAAAAAGCTCATGAATATATATTGAAGCGTGGTGTCGGAGCAATCTCCACTCGCAATTGTCTTAACATAAGAATACAAAAGTTCCAACTATACGAACATGAAAAGAAAATAAAAAGAAAACTTACTAGTAAAAAATGTTTGTCTAAGTCTGTCCCCAATTTTAGTTGCCCTAAAGTTGCTTATATAGGCAACAGGCTACTTGGTGACCACTCAAGCCTAGATACACTTAGATACCAATTAATAAAATATTATGATAAAATCTAGCGTCCAAATATAGAAATATCCCAAAAGTTTTGTGGAAAGAATCAACCATATTTTGGCCTGCCATCATTGAGTCGTCTTGACGTGGGAATGCTCCTCGTCACGATGCCACCGCTGTACATTTCTTCCCCAAAATCATCCTATTATTGTGACATGAGGAAGCTCTTCGTCACGATGTCAAGTTCTTTCCCAGCCTTGGCAGCTTCATCGTTCTATCGGGCTTTCCTTGTATCAAGGCTTGGTTATCTTCCCTTGTATTGTTGGACCTAAATTGGTATCCTACACACTTAAATCGCCAATTAGTCAATCACGAGGTCTGAGTTGGCCTTACGGGTCATCGAAATAGCAAAACATGTGTAAAAACACTTATTTCATTAATATTTTGTTCCTGCCCTACTAATATTGAAAATACAAAATTAATTATACAATGCAAAGAAAACACGCTCGTTAAGTGTAGAAATGACCTAAAATAACTACTACGTTTAACGGTAGGTCAAATACCCCTACAATTAAGTCCTTGCTTGTCTTCAAGTAAGCAAAACAAAAACAAAAGAAAAAAAAAAGACAAAACAAACTGAAAATAAGAAAGGAAAATGTACTCGAGCTAGCATGATACAAGAAATTAGACAGAAATGTATTAACAAGATAATATAAATAAATATATAATTCTAGCATGATACACAATTGACTCGCAATTTCTTAAATTAGACAGATTAGTTAACTAGATTATAAAGCAAACAAGTAAGAGAATATTAAGTATAGGTTTCCATCAAAATAGATATACAAATATACAATTATGTCCAAATGAATATAAGTTGTAGAAAAATCAAAACTTGTCACAATTTCATCCACATAAAGCTATAAGTCACATAGGAATTTTCGGCTTGTAACGTTCTATAGCTTAGGTTGTTTTGGAATTCAAAGAATAGACTCGACAACTAAGCACGAAAGTGGTTTGGCACATTATATTGTCCCCTATACTCCCCCAATATTTGGATAATCTCACCACCTTATATCCACTTCCCTTACCTTCCTTATTTCTCCATTTACTAAGGCCTAGTATAGTATTAATGAGTACAATCATTCGAGCTCATATTTTTGTTCTTTTTTTTTTCTAAGATAAAATGTGAGTGTACTTTTTCCTAACTCACTTTGTCTTTATTTTTTTTCTTTTTCGAGATTTTCTTGATTTGACATTTTGCCTTCTTTTTCTATAATCTCAAAAAATCTTATACAATTCCTTAGTTCACTTATATTTTTTCTTTTGAAACCACCGAGATGTATCTACCTAATCCCACAATATCAATGGTCGAACATCTAAATCCATGTAAGGACCAAGAAATAAAGGGTCAAATAAAATATTATTAGGCTTAGGGTTTCATTTGCGGTTCTTCAAGAAAATAGATTTAGGCTCAAAATAGGTTCTAGGTAAAATATTTACGGGATAGCCTTTCGGCTCAAAAATTTCTACCAAACAATGTCTTAGATCGTCCCTAGGTAATTCTATACACAGATTAAATTGGCCAAGTCCATCAATTTTTACAACTTATACTTCAATTAACATGCATGATATCTGTATACCTATTTATTATGTGGTATACTTAACACCTTAAATCTACTCACAGTATAATAAATTGAACTAATTAGTCTAAAATTAGAGAATTTAGAATCGATTATTATCAAACTAAGTTTACACTTTATTCCCAAATTCCTATTAACATGCTTCTAACCAATCACTTGTATTTTTACAAGCTAAAGCAAATATAAAACACAAAAAAAATAACTACTAAAAATATACCAGTAATATAAAAATAACACAAAATTTTTCAAAATTCTATGTCACCCCCACACTTTATCTAGCATATCGTCCCTTATGTGCACCAAAAATAATGAGCCGAGATTACTCAGTTAGCTTGATAAGTGCAACGAAATTGGTGGGATTGGCTCCTCATCGCGGTTTTGGCTCAAAATTGTAGTGCCTTAAAAAATATGGGGTTCCTACACAGAAAATAGAAACAACAATATTTTTTCTATAAATAAAATAAAATAAATAAAACACATACACTGAAAAAATTAAATCCTATGAACTTTCCCCACACTTTAGAACAAAATTGTCTCGATATAAAAGAATTAAAGTCCGAACAAGAAAACTTCCTTAAAAAGGTTGAATTCTTATTGTCTTGGAACTCTCGGGATTTGTGAGCTATAAGTGAACGAAAAATACTTACAAATAAAATATAAACTTGAATAAATAAAAACTATAGTTGCTGAGTTTGTGGAGAGTGGAGAATGGCGTTAGTCACATGGGTCAACTGGACAGTTAAGGCACTGAAACGCTGTATAGCAGTCGACTTATCGCAATAGAATCTTCTCCCGATCGCCATGTTATAATAAATTTTATGCTCCCCCAAGTCACTTCATCAAGGTATGGTGCGACACCCTTCAGTAGTGTCATGACTTCAATTAGTTTCGTTGCAACTTGGAATCTCAATTCATCAAGTCTTCAAATTACAACTTAGCCCTTTCATGTTTGGATGAGTTGTGGCTCATTGTATCGTGCATATGGTGGTTATCGAGACCTGGGAGCTCGTTGGGACGATGCGTTATTCCTCGTCACGGTGACGCGATTCATTGATGGACTTATTGTGTTGGCCTGTCATAGCATGTCATGTCATAAGGGGGTGCGTGGCACTACACGCATTGGAAGTCTCCCAAACTCGTCTCTTCGTCTTTTTAGATAATGTTGGACTTTTCGATTTTTGGTTAATCGCCTTGATCCACCTTACGAACTCCGCAAATACTGTGAAAAACAAATAACACATATTAAAAATACTTACAATACAATAAAAAATAAACGAAGAAATAAATAAAATTTTAAAAGAGAAGATTTTTAGAGTCAGGACAATCCGTATTGCCCCCAAAGAAGAACTTCCAGCCGATCCATGAGACTTTAATCCGTCATTTGTTCTTCTACCAAGAGATATAAGCTAACATCCTCAGTTGATTCCATTAATGTCACCTTACCTTCGACCGACGCGACATCCATAGCACGAGCCACTTGGTGTCAAATCTGAGCCAACCCTAAATTATTTTTCAGAGTATTATTGGCTCAAGCTTCCTCCCCTCCATGTCTTGAGAAGCTTTGGTCACTCGAGCTTTACGTTCATTATTGAACAAGAATAAGATAAATTTGTCGATTTCTTCGACTGACACCTCTTCGATTATGGCCAGAAAGTGTATCTGCTCGTCTACACTTTTATTCAGAATCAGTTGTAGCTCGAAGTTAGCTGTTAATCCTACATCTACTCCTAAAGCTACTATTACATCTAAGAAAAATTTAATCAGATCAGAGACATCTTTGGTGATATTCAATTCGTACCCGTCTTTGGTTCCAAACTCTTGCTGATTTTCTAAATTTAATTTCGGATTGTTGTCATTAATACATTGGTCCTTCATATTAGAATTGGGGACATCATGTAGGACCTCTTCCAATGGAGTACTTGCTTGGGTTTTTTGTCGAAAAAATTCCTCTAACCGATCCAACTGTTGTTGTATTTGCTTTGATTTAGAATAGAATTCTCACTCACAGCTTTCCTGTTCGAACGTATATTCATATGAATCACTAAGAGTTTTGGATAGATACCTGGGTGTCCTTAAAGGTCACTCATATATCTCTTCAATTGTTTCGTGTTTTTATTGTAGCAGTTCTTACATAAGGGATCTTTGTTTCTCTGTAATCTCCCATTGATCGTATACTCCCTCCTCGTATACTTCGCCTTCAATCTAGAGGTTCGTTGAATCTCTATCCCTCTTGGATGTATACTTGTTCAACTTAAGTAGAATTTCGTTCAAACACTCTGACTATTTGTCTTTGCAACCATAAATTTATTAGTTTGTCAAAGCTCCGTACAACCAACTCAATTTGGATTGTTAGTACACTAATCGATGAAAATCAATGTTCATAATTAAATCTG
The DNA here is from genome assembly GCA_013467495.1 of Gossypium gossypioides. Classification (NCBI taxonomy): domain Eukaryota; kingdom Viridiplantae; phylum Streptophyta; class Magnoliopsida; order Malvales; family Malvaceae; genus Gossypium; species Gossypium gossypioides. The sequence continues at coordinate 24,457,925 of CM025144.1, read as the reverse complement.
TAATCGACTAGGTAAATAAAAAATATTTAAAATAAAAATATTTAATTAATTAAAAAAATTAGAACGTTATCTAGCTTGCTATTCTTTCAACTAATATTATTTTATAGTAATC
>CM025144.1:24438937-24452737 GCA_013467495.1 Gossypium gossypioides | reverse complement strand
TAGCATTTTCAGTTCAGTAAATTGCATTTTATAACTCAATGGATCTTAGCCTATTTATCCTTAATTTTTTCATGTTTTGGTACTGATGTCGCTGTATGAGTATTCTCATATTGCGCTAAGAATTGTCGCCGCACCTGACAGTTGTTTAGATAAGAACAAAAATATATGCACTGTCTAGTCTGGTATAACCAACTTGTACGTACAGAGGCAGCATGATTCTGATGAAAGGACACCTGGGCTATTTGGGAAGAATATAAATATTCACGTGAAAAGAAAAAAAAGGAGGCTTTTTTGGGGAGTATTATATTCTTCAATCTATCTTTTAAAGCTTTTGGCTATGGATGCTTAAGCCTCCTACGGGTGAACCGACGTGAAATGGATGCAACTTAGCTCTTGACGAAGAGCCTGAGTGCGACACTAAAGGGAGTTGAGAGATCAAGTCGAGATTTTCTAGGAATAGTAATCTCCACTTGCTCTTTTATATTTCTTTTCTAAACAATGGTGATTGCTTTCTATTTCAGGTTTGTATGGAAGTACACATGATTTCTGGATTAAATTTTATTTTATTCAATCTGGCTTCTACTATTTAATCTTTGAGTTTGAATGTTTTTAGCATGGAAGTGTTATTGCGGCCACTGACTTTGGAAAGTGCAGCTATAGTTCAAGCTAACAAGTATGACAACGGAAGTTACTTGAGGATTAGAGGAATTTAATTTAATTGTTCTTAATAGTGTTCCATTGACATCATTGGAAGGTGTGGCTAATGTGCATGTTTAAGTCTTAGATTAAATATGGAAGTTAAGCTTGGTAAGATATTCATTGCAATTTAATGCATCGACAATCACCTATCCTTTTATACATTTTGAGCACTTAGTATTCTGTTGAATATTCACGTTGAGGATCCCAGTTTATTAGTATCATATTTTATCTTATTGTTTTCAAGATATTCGTCAACAACTACACTCACAATTTATCTCGTTTCTATTTGTTTATTGCACTGACATTGATGAACAAAAGACAACCATCCTCGTGGGATCGATATCTGACAGACTCATATCTGTCTACTATACTTGCACCGTCAGTGTACGCTTGCACATTATTGCTATGGCGTTAAACAGTCGACCAAAACACTTATTTTATTAATATTTCATTCTTACCCTACTAATACTAAAATTAAAATAATTAATTATAAAATGCCAAGAAAACAAGCTCGTTATGTGTAGAATTGGCCTAAAATAACTACTACATTTGATGGTAGGTCACCTTTCCATCCCCTTAACGTTTATAAACACAAGGTTCATCTACATTTTAATCGAATCCAAAAGTCTTGATCTCTTGATCAAATCTTTTATTCCATGAATGGGATGCTTGCTGAAGTACATATATGGATCTAAGCAGTTTGAAAACTTTATACTTGTATCCTTTAGCAATATAGTTGGTGGGTTGCATCATATAGATGGTCTCATCAACATAGCCATTCAAAAACTGCCTTGACATTCATTTGTCATATTTCATAATCGAGAGATAATGCAATGGATAGCAATATGTGGATTGACTTGAGCATTACAACCGGAGAAAAGGTTTCTTTGTAATCGATACCTTCTTCCTTAGTATATCCTTTTGCTACAAGTTTGGCGTTATAAGTTTCCACTTTTCCAACCATAATTTTTTTCCTCTTGTAGATCCACGTACACCCTATAACATCCCAAACCCAATTGAGTAGGTTCAACCCAAATCTGGTGAGCTACTGACCACCTCCGGACGTACCAACGTCTAATATAGAAATCCTGCACAAAATATATGAAAAGGTGGTATCTGCAAGAACATAGGTCAAGTTGTAATATAATAAACTGTCACTTCAAGTTTTCTTGTTGAATCAATAAGCTGATACCCCAGCAGGATCTTTCGATCTTCCACTAGAATAATGAGTTGGCAAGAACTACTTATCTCTCGACCTCATAGTCCAAACCGATTCATGGTTAAGGTGTTCACGAATAAGCCATACCAAATTTCGGTTAATTTTCACCTTAATGACTTCCTAGGGTTTTTAGGCCTAGGGTTTAGGTTCTTCCTTTCATAAACAGCTGATCCACTAAGAGAACCTTGCAAAACAGTTAATTAATCATACCTCCACTCGCTAATCCCCTACACGAGGATTAGTTCCTCATGGGTCTCGTAAACAATATAAACTTGATAGGAGTAAACATGAATAATAATTGAAGAGTATAAAGTTTAGAAAAAGCCAGATTTGTATTAGAATTGAATGCAGAATCCTCACAGAGTTTGATTATGTTTCACAAATCTGATTTCTTCCACAAGAAAAAATAAACAAACCAAAATAAACCTAACGCTTAAGAAAAGAGAAAAACTAAGGACTAAATCTAAGATGAAAATTATACAATACGAAAACTATTCATAACATGTGTTAAATGAGCCTATTTATAGACTTTAGAATGGTTTTTGTCCTTAACCCTAGGTCAGCTATCGTACTTGTGTTTAATGTTTAATTGTGCGAACCAAAATGCCCTTGTTTCATAATTATTTCCTGTAAAGAGGTGATGTCGCGACACACCAAGTCCTGTGTCGCGACATCGAGGGCAGTATGCTCATTTTTAGGGTATCTTCAAGGATGTGTCATGACATCCTGAGGCTATGTCATGACACTGATGGTAGTCTTGAAATTCTTCTATTATACTCCCTATGTTGCAACATTCAATGCTCTGTGTTGCAACACAGCGACCAATATTAAGTTAGCACACCTTCTTGTGGTCTCCTGCACGCTCACAAAGTATATTAGCTCACCCTTAGGTCTTATTCGGCCCCTAAGATCAATAAAAGGCCCAAATTACACATTTTATTGAATTTAACTAAAGTTGCGAAAATGTAATTAAAATTTAACCAAAATGCTTGTATTCAAACTCCTAATGTGCGAAAACGAGTTTAATCTGTTGCACCAAATTTTTGCAGATCAAAATCCCCCACACTTAATTCATTACTTGTCCTCGAGAAAAACAAACAAAAATAGTAAATGAAAAGACAACCCTTGAGCAAGTATGATACAAATGTTAGCTTTGGAGCATATGAATCAGCACTTCATATTCACACATAATCTTAGCATGATATATAGCTGACTTCCCACTTTTGATATCAAACACCTAAGTTTAGTATATTACAAAGCATACAAGCATTAAGGGTCTCAAATGTAGGAATCCATTAATAAATTATACAAGTAATTTGATTATCCTAGCAGAATATAAACAATCGTAAATGCAATTATTCAGTATAATTTCAAATTGTGAATAAGTCTATCTAGATCACATAGGGCTTTTCGGCTTGTAATGTTTTGAGGCTTAGGACAGGTATGGAATTCAAGAATAGTAAGCATCAAATAGTTTCAAGCACGAAAACAGTTTGACACATCATATTGTCCCCTATTCTCCCCCTTAGTGACCCTTTCACGGTCACCGCATTATTTCTCTTTTTTTCATACTCCTTATTTCTCCTTTATAGGAAATCTCAGCATCAAATAGTAAATACGACTAGCTCACGAGTTTTTGTGCAATAATGAACAAGTTTTCCTATAGTTTTGACTTCGTCACTTTTCTTTCTTTTTCACGGTACCTCACTCACAATTGCTTTTACTTTTCACGTACTTTTTCTACTTGTTAAAATTTCTTTTTGAATTTTTCTTTTTGCACTTCAAAGGTAACCTATAATCACTGTACTCTACTGATATTTCTTATAGCTTTTTTTTTACAAAACCGCCATAATGTATCTACTTAACCTTCAATACGTATGACCAGATGTCTATAATCATGCTCAGGACCAAAGAAAAGCGTAAGCACAAATCATCATTTTTAGCTCGGGTCTTTTATAGAGGTTCATCAAGAAGTGTTTTCTGGATCAAAATAGGTACTAAAGATGAATAAATAGGGTTAGCTTTTTGGCTCTGGATGTATACCAAACAATGCCTTAGGTCATCCCTAGGTATCTCAATATTCACAAATTTAGTCAACCAAACAATCAAATTCAACAATTTATCATTCATACTAGCATGCTCGTTTCCTTGTATTCTCCATATCATTTGGTACATTCGATTGCTTAATGTATATTTACAATGTAATATATAGAACTTAATAGTCTAATAAAAAATTTAAAATCACCTATCCTCAAGCAAAATTTACTGTGAATACAATCAACCTATGTACATGCTCCAAAGCAATCACCTGTATTTCTACAAGCTAAATCACACAATTAACAAGAAAAATCAAAGAAAATCATACAAATTTTTTAAAAAAATTCTATGTTTACCCCCACACTTTAGATAACACATTGCCCTCGATGTGTAGCCTTGTAAAAGATAAGGAAAGAAGTTACTCGATTGATCGTGATGGTTTTGTGAGCTATTGGTGGGTGCTTCCTCCTTCGACCTTTGACAGCTCAAATTTGTTGTGCATCTGCTATGTGGGGTTCCTACAAAGAAAATTTAAACAATACAACAAACAACTAATAATCTACTATTATTCCTACTACTAACAATTTAAATAAATTAAAAATCATCCCAAATTTAATACAATCTTTAAAAACAAAAATTAGAAGTTCAGTCATTCTCCTCAAAATCTATCTCATCATCTTCCTCTCCCTCCTTAGTTACTTCTTCGTCTTTACTGTTTTGCTCCTCTTCTTCCTGCTCTAGATGCATGCAAACATATCTAGACTGTAATTAGGTACCCAAATATTCTTTTATTGTACGAATTCCTAAAAAATTGGTTTTGACTCTTGCATCCAGTGTATCATTCAATCTAGCTAGGGATGACTCTCTTGCCAATTTCTTGTTGAGTGGTTGATTTTTATTTCCTTTGAGACTAAGCCAGAGCGGCCATCATCTCCTCTTGGCATTTATTCCACTCTTTAATTTGTTTAGCCCAAAGCTCAGTGTACTGTGTATATAGAGTGTCACCAATTATGCTTTGAGATGGTTTCATTGATTGCTTAGTAGATGCCATCAGAATGAGTGCTCTTTTGCATAAGATTGTGACTAAGTGGGGAAAGAAGAATCCCACCTTTTGGCTGTCGACACACCGTTTCATATTTTGTTATATCCAAGTCCCGATGCATACATGTTTTTTTTTTAAAATATCATAAAGCAAAATCGCTTGAAATTTATTAACAATAGAAACATTCAAAGCAGGAGCTATTTTGGTACATAGAAATTGAATCCGCATTTTTGCTTCAAGAAATATTATTGCTTGATAAAAAGAGGTTGAAATATCAGTACCTGGGTGACATTTCCATTCACCCATCCCCACTGTTAGGAAGTTTACAATGTTTTCCATATTTATATCTCGAAAATATTCCAAATTAGTTTCTTATATAAAATCTTTTTCATAAAATGGAGCATTATAAAATTCACAAATAACTCGAGGGGTAATTCGTACTTCTTTCCCTCACATAGGTATCGTTTCCCATGTACGACCTTTGGTGTTTTTAGACTCTTGGTCCCGTAAAGATATATAAACTTCTTGAACTAAAAGGACTACGGTAGTGTTTTTTGGGATCGTACTAAAATGTTCTCATCTATGATATCTCACTAAAGGTCATAGCTCCTGATAGAGAACCATTGATGTTTCAAATCTCCTCTCTTGAATAAATGTTTTTCCCTGAAGTCCTAAAAAATATTTTTTGATAGTTGGATTCAGGAAATTAGAGGGGTTTGGAACTGTTGATGGTTCTGGTTTGTTAGTTCTCCTCACTTTTCTTGGAGGCATTTTTAATTCTAGTTTAATAACTAACGAACTAATCAAGCAAAGTTTTCAATGGAACAATAAAGATACAAGTTAGGAACCCTTAAGCTTGGGAGAAGATGCGTCAAATTCCTCATAGTGTTCATTTGTTGTCATTCCTTTGAGTGTCTCCCATTTGTTTATGTTACCAAATAAAGATAAAGAGAAGAAATTTTATAACAAACTAGTAAGAAGAAGTAAAAGGAGTTTAAGGTTTATGAAAATTAAAAGGTTTTGAGGTGTTTAAAGTGTTAAGATTGGTTTGTGTGGTGGTTTAATATGATTTGGGTTTTAAATAAGGTGTTTTTAGGGTTAAAACTGAATTAAAATAGTGGTTAGTTGGCTGGGTTATGCAATCGGGTCGGGTCAACCCTGTAAAAAAATTACAGTGATGTCGCAACATAGGGGTTTTGTGTCATGACATCTCTAACAGTTTTCCATTACTGCGACATTAGGATTCGATGTCATGACACACTCTAGAATTTTGGAATTCTAGGTATACTGTCTTTGGTTTTACGACACACAGGGTCCATGTCACGATGTCAAGTTGGTTTTCTCAATTTCATAGATTCTGGCCTTGGTGTTGCAACATGGGGTTGCAGTGTTGCAACACTGGCTCTGTTTTTGCCCAAACTTTCAATTTCTAGAGTGTCTCGGTTTCTATAAAACATAAATTTGATAAAAATTAAAATCTAGACTAAACAATTAGTTAAATATATAGTAATTTACAAAGAATTAGATATCAATTTAAATTATCAAGTTTTAGTGTCGGATTCATCCGATAGCACCATTAATGCATATAAGGATGGATCTCTGGTTCTTTCAGTGTTAGTCGATCGCTTGTCATGCCACTCTACCTTACTCTACTTGTCCCTTTCATTGAACCTGTTCTTTTGACCTGCATTGATTATAGGAAGTACGTCCTTTGATTCTGGGTGATTAGAGTTAAAGATAGATATTTTGTAACATGAATTCCTTAAGTCAACCTTTTTTTACTTTATCTTGTTGGTGACCACGTTTAAAAATTTTAGTCTCGCCATTGATCTTCATTGTTAACTTATTCTTTTCTAGATCAGTGATTGATTTTGATGTATCTAGAAAAGGTCTTCCCAATAGAATTGGTATCTCTCGATTTTTTTCAAAGTCTAATATTATGAAATCTACAGGGATGATAAGCGCACTTTGACTAACACATCTTCCAATACTCCTTTTGGTTGTGCTAAAGATTTGTCAGCCAATTGTAGTGTGATCTGAGTGTTTTTGAACTCCCCTAACCCAAGTTTTTCATAAATAGATAAAGGCATTAAATTGATGCTAGCTCTTAAATCACATAGAGCTCTATTAAATGAATGCTCCCTATCTCTATGGGAATTATAAAACTTCCCAGGTCCTTCAGCTTTTGTGGAACTTGCCTAGAAATAATAGCACTAAGGGAAGCGCTCATATTAACCTGTTCACTTGCCTTAATTTTCCTACGCCTAGATATGATTTCCTTTAAAAATTTGACGCACTTCGGAACTTTCTCAATTAGTTCAGTTAAAGGCAAGTTGACATTTAATGTTTTAAAAAAGTTTAGAAAGCTTACAAACTCGTCCTCATCCTGTTTTTTTTCTCTTCCAACCTTGAAGGGAATGGCACTTCTTTGTTGGCAGGTTCTTTGGTAGCCTCTTTCACTGGCTCAACTACCAGTTTGGTTACCTTCTGTAATTCTAGTTCTTTTTCAGCTTCTCGAAGTTTTCTTAAAGATCTTCTACATTCTCTCTTATCTCCTCTCGTGTCAGAGTTTCTAAGCTACTCAAGATTTTGCCTGAATGGAGCGTGATTGCTTTCACATGCTCCTTCCCTTCCTTTTGAGGATTATTTTCAGTATTGCTTGGAATGTTGGTGCCAATTTTCCTTTTAATGTCTCCCATCATACTCATCAATTTTCTCATTTGATATTCTAGTTTAGTCAATATTTTTTGCTAAATTGGTGCACTCAGACAACACCTACTTTACGTCTGTCCTCATTGACTCAATTTCCCCTTCGATTTAATCCAAACGTTGACCACATAAAATATGGTCATTTGGGTTGGCCCTTTCTTGAGGTTTCTCTAAACAAGGAGGTTGATATTGTTTTTAACCTAATTCAAAGTATTACCTCATCATTGATTTCCTCCCCATCTTAGTTTCAGGTGATCTCTCCATTTGGGACTATAAGTATTTGAATAAGGGTTTCCACCCCTATTCCTTATGTAATTCACATCCTCGGTAAGATTATTGATGTAATGGAAAAGTGGTTTGTCCACTCCATATATAGATGCTGCACTATTCTCAGACTCTATATGATTAACTCTGTCCACTAGCTATTGATATATGTCATCTTTATGTCATATATAGATGCTGTACTATTCTCAGACTCTATATGATTAACTCTGTCCACTAGCTATTGATATATGTCATCTTTATGGACAGCCTTTACCGCAGATGGTTTACGGCCATATGTGTGTCATTCAATTGACCACTGGCAGGAGTTCATCGCCATTATTTCTATTAATTCGTACACATACTCATATGTTCGGTTCATTAAGGCACCTCCTATGACTCCATCCAATCTTAACCTTGAGTGCACATCCAACCCATTGTAAAAAATTTACAGTCGTAACCACTTAGGCGATCCATGGTGTGGGCATTTCTAAATCCTCATTTTAAAACACTCTCATGCTTCGTGAAAACTTTCTCCTTCTGATTGTTGAAACATAGAAATTTCCCTTCTTAGCTGGACAGTCTTGGTAATGGGGAAGAACTTTTGTAGGAATTCTCCTGTGAGTTCGTCCCATGTCGTGATTAATCCTGGTGCCTGGAAATCTAACCAAGAAAAGATGTTATCAGTTAATGAAAAAGGGAACAACCTAAGACGAATAGCATCATCAGTGACCCTATTATACTTGAAGGTATGACAAAGCTGGGGGAATCGTTTTAGATGCTAACTCAGGCCTTCTGTTACCGTTCCTCAAAATTGCAAATTATTTTGGATCATCTGGATCATAGCTGGCTTGATCTCAAAATTATTGGCCATGATGGCTAGCCTCGTTATACTCTCTTGAACCATATCTAGATTCAGTAGCACATACTCCCTCATAGTCCTTTCGTTACATGCCATGATATTGTTACGGGTAGCTGTGGTAGTAGTGGTGGGTCTTGTAGGTTGTTATTGTTAGCTTTGTCAGATAGTGGATCCTCACATGGTGGTAAATTACCTTCAGCAGGTAGTTGATTCTACATTGGTTGTTGCTGCTGTTTCTATTGCTGTCGATGATTCCTTCGGATTATTCTTTATGGATCTGTGACTAGATCAATAGGTGTTCCCCTACTAAGTGTCATAAACTAAACCTAAAGAGAAAAGATTAGTAAGAATAATAAAATCATAACTATAATCTAAAATTTTCCTAATTATTAAACAATTAAAATTAAATAAGTGACATTGCATCCCCAACAACGGCGCCAACAACTTGACCACCTTTGGACGTACCAAAATCTAGGGTAGAAATCCTACACAAAATCTATTAAAAGGCGATATCCGCAAGTATATGGGTCTGGTTGTAATGTAGTTGCAATAAAGTAGATGAGTTCTCTAAGGATCATACCCGAGGGATGCGAACACTAAATTAATTCTAACCTAAGCATAAAAAAATCTAATTAGTACTTTAAATGAATTATATTACAATGATATAAAAAGAAAGGTTTTGGTGATATATACTAATAATAATAATGAAGAAAGAAAGATATCAGTAGAAATCAAATAATAAAATATATCAAATATGGGCATGGGTGATTAGTTCGTTTCGGTAAACATAATCAACTATCACTTTAGGTTTTCTTGTTCAATCCACTAGTCAATAACCTAGTAGAATCTTCCGATCTTCCACTAGAATCATGAGCCGGAAAGAACTACTTATCTCTCGACCTCACAATCCAAACTGTTTCATGGTTATGGTGTTCATGGATATGCCATACCAAATTTGGGTTAATTCCCACCTTAATGATTTCCTAAGGTTGTCAAGCCTAGGGTTTAGGTTCTTCCTTTCTTAAATAGTTGATCCGCTAAGAGAACCTTGCAAAATAGTTAATTAATCATACCTCTCCTTGCTAATCCCCCACAAGAGGATTAGTTCCTCATGGATCTCATAAACAATATAAACTTGATAGAATGAGAAAAAATGAATAATAATTCAAGAGTATAAAGTTTAGAAAAAGCCTGATTTGTATTAGAATTGTATGCAGAATCCTCACAGAGTTTGATTATGTTTCACAAATCTAATTTCTTCCACAAAAACAAATAACAAAATCGAAATAAACCTAAAGCCTAAGAAAAACGAAAAATAAAATACTAAATCTAAGAAGAAATTTATACAATACGAAAGTTGTGCATAACATGTGTTAAATGAGTCTATTTATAGATTTTAGAGTTGTCGTCATCCTTAACCCTAGGTTAGCTATTGTCCTCATGTTTATTGTTTAATTGTGCGGACCAAAACGTCCCTGAATTATAATTATTTCACATACAGAGGTGACATAGCGACACACCAGGTCCTATGTCGCGACATTGAGGGCAGAATGCTCATCTTCAAGGTATCTTCAGGGATGTGTCGTGACATCATTAGGCTGTGTTGCAACATCGAAGGTAGTCTTTAGATTCTTCTATTATGCTCCCTATGTTGCGACATTCAATGCTCCGTGTTGTAACACAACGACCAGTATCGAGTTAGCACACCTTCTAGTTGTCTCATTTACGTTCACAAACTATATTAGCTCACCTTTAGGCCTTATTCGGTCCCTAAGGTCAATAAAAGACTCAAAGTACACATTTTAATGAATTTCACTCAAGTTGCAAAAACGTAATTAAAACATCACCAAAATGCTTGTATCCAAGCTCATAAAATGCGAAAACTAATTTAATCTGTTACACCGAATTATGACAGATCAGCTACATTAGCCATCGATGTGACTCTCCATTAACTCCCAACCTAACCTCCAACACACCACTTTCTTGTGAAAATAATGTGCTAAAGAAAATCACATCAACATAATTATTTCCAAATACAGACTATCATCATGCGAGCTTACAAAACATCAAAGGAATGGTTCGCATATCAAAAAATAGAAAGACTTAAGAGTTCAATAATTTGAATAACGTAAGCTCACTTAACAGCATTCAACATGAGTTCGCACACACAAAGAGTTCGCACAACAACATAGGTTTGCAAACAAACAAACATTGCAACAAAGGGTATCATACATGCATGGGTTTTCATACTTTAATAGGGTTCATATGCATGCATAGGTTCGCTAAATTAGGGGTGTGTATGTAATTTTCAAAAATCATAAACATATTGGATCACAAAAAATGATACTTAGTAATAGATCTAACTTGTATATCTTAATATCAAATCAACCTAACACTCATGCATGAAAAACATCAATTTTATCCATAACAAAAGATAATAAAATATTCTAAGTCATGGTTCGCAAAAATAGAATAACTAAAAATTTAAAGGAAACTATTTGGATAATAAAATCAAAATATAATAAGTCTAACGTCCTCATAAAATAAACCCTATCACTTATGTTCCTAGGTTCGCCAATAACTAGTTAGGAGTGAGCCTCGCCAAGTCACCTACCTCACCACTTCTATCTGCGACCTACTTACCTATGAAGTAAGAAAAGTGTGGGTGAGTTCATTAAGAGCTCAGTGAATAATCAGGAATCAACAATGTATGCTTAAAAACTGAGCTTTTAAAAAAATAAAAAGAAGAATTAGTCATAATATCATTTCGTGTACTGGTTTTGCGGGTGGGGTTGCGAGACCCAGTTCGTAGATCCCTTCAGAAACATAAGTTTGTAAAACAATTTTGCATGTGTTACTGAAAATCATACTTAAAAACTTAGCTTCTGATTTCTTGAAAACATAACTCATTCAGCATGAAATCATGCTCAAATACTTATCTTATCAAAATGGCTGAGAAACATAAAATATGTGCTCGCACTTAACGCATTTATTAGAATGGTTGAGAAACATAAAATATGTTCCCACACTTAACACACTTATCAGAATGGCTAAGGAACATAAGGTATACTCTCACACCTAACACGCTTATCAGAATGGTTAAGGAACATAAGATATTTTCAAGCCCACACTTATCTTAATCTCATTGGATATGCGGTTCTCCTTATAACACCTCAGAATGACTCAAAGAGTCTTTATAACATGTCTCATAAGTGCAACGTGAAGCAATACACTCTCCTGTACACCTACATGTCCCAATGAATGGAGCATAGCTCGACATTCCCTTATCTCTCCACATGACCCAAGGCCTCAATGCCCAAATCACAGAAATAGAGAGGTGAGTACTCACAATCCTCTAGTATACTAATATATCCAACATGGCTCACAAAGAAGCACACACAGAGACTTATTACAAAGAGCTCGCATATGAAACTTACTTATCACAAAGAGCTTACATAAGGAGCTTGCTTGAAAACACTTATAAAAAGCTCACACAAAATCTCATAAAAAACACAGTTTATAAAATCATTTTTAAAAACACACTTAAAAACAGTGACTCGCTTAGAACCTCGCATAAAACATATCCTTAAAACACAACTTAAAAATATGTTTTGAAACTAGAGTCTCAAAACATGAAAGTATGGTTTTGTCAAAAACTTACTTTTAGAACTTAGTTTTTAAAAAAATGAAGTTCTTGAGACCATCACAGTTCGTACACAAGATATGAAACTTAAACATTCATATTGAAAATCATGAAAGTGAACATATTTAAGAAAAATCCCATATCATTCACTAAAAATTTGAGAAACTAAACAAACTTGGATTTTCCTTTAACTTTGTTGGTGGACGGTCCAGCTAGTTCGCAATATAAACAAACACAAAAATTTCTTAAACAGATCATACTTATAGAATTCACACATACAATCGATCCTAGCTTTCAGGACAACCACCTAACAGGACAAAAGATGACCTTGGATGTTACGAACTTGACTTAAAACAGAGACTTAACAACAACATATTCGACGAGAGAGTTCTCATGAATTAAGGGTCGTATTTATAGACTTAAGTGCCTTGGAAATCTTAGGATACCCTACTTGACTTAGGAACGGTATTACTTTCACATAAAGTATTCCTAGATACACCATTTCTTTATTTCCTAATTTGAGTATGACTCAATCTTTGACAAGCAAACCCCTAGTCCGCAACGTACCTGGCAAACTCTAGCTCGCCAAACATACTAGAGAACACACTTGCAATAAATTTGGCGAACCACTTACCGCATCTTTTTACGCATACTGTTATGTTGAAACAATGGCGAACAATTTATTGATACACTTTTGGCAGACTCCCCTTTTGGCAAACTCCCCAGTTCGCCGAAGTACTATCAAACCCTTACCTGCAATGCCAAAACTTCTAGGTCTGATCTCGGGATGTTACATGCCCTATGGGTTTTATCCCTTCCAATAAGTCTACAAGTTTGCACACTGAGTTGGAGTCCATAGAATCCATCTTAGCTTTCATAGTTATTTCCTAAAGCTTGGATTCAACACTCTGCATCACTTCATCATATGTGAGTGGATCATCATCTTTCTTTTGGGTAGACTTAAAGTTAAAAAAACTTTTGCCAAATTGGAAGAACTTAGGCCTACGAGAGACCCTCCTACTACGATGAAGCACCCTATCTTACAGGTAAATTAAAGAAATGTGTCATTTTCTTATAAAAATTAAGAAACTAAGCTATTTTTTAAAATTTATTAGTATATGTTCTTTTTTGATAGAGAAACTGAAAGCGCGTCCTACAGGGCATGTCTTCACTGAAAGCGCGTCCTACAGGGCGTGTCTTCACTGAAAGCGCGTCTTACAGGGCGTGTCTTCACTGAAAACACGTCTTACAAGGCATGTCTTCCTTGAAAAGTGTCTTACAGGGTGCGTTTTCACTATCGTATAAGTGAAAATACGTCCTAAAAGGCG
>CM025144.1:24418649-24428843 GCA_013467495.1 Gossypium gossypioides | reverse complement strand
TTTAACTTTAACTAACCGAATAATCCGAATAAATTTGCAAGAGGATCAAAGACACTACAATTAATGAAACAGGAATTTATTATCTGATCTCCTGAAATTTTAACCTTACCGAGCAAAGGCGTCCATATCATATTACACAAATTACAGAATTCACCGTTTATATATAAATTTATTCGAAAGGCCACTACTGGAGAGCTAGAAGGTAAGCCCGTGAAAGCTAAGCTTCATTTCATCCAACTTTATTGGGAGAAAATCTCATTTGACCTGCAGGCATGATTAATTTCTATCAGATGAGAAATGATTCAGCGAAATCATCCAACTGTAGTTGATCTTCGTCTGTCCTCAAAAGCTGCAGATACTCTTCGTAAAGCTTCTCTAGAGAATTCTCGTCTTCACTTGCTGGTAAACCAGAGTGGCACTCCAAATGTGAAAGCAGCCCAGTCCCGTTTTCACCATCGTTGACATATTCTGACCAAGGGCATTGTATTGCTTCGGTATCTAAAGCCCCTTCCCCTCTTTGGCTCGAAGACACTGTGCTAAACCTAGTACATTGGTCGAAGCTGTCGTTTCTGGGTAAAAAAACTGTAGTTATCCTACTGGGTTTTGGGAGATGGAGTTTGCGTATCACTGCAGGCTCATGTGTAGCATTTTCCTTCTTCGGATTCTGCTTGTTATTGCTGCCTCTGTTGTTGTTTTTCTTCTTCACTTGTTGAACTACTGGCTTTGGTAGTGTCTGGTGGGTATTGGGGTCGATTCCTTGGCTTAGGAGTCTTTTGCTCAGATGCGTGTTCCAGTAGTTTTTAATCTCGTTATCGGTTCGACCCGGGAGCCTTCCGGCAATGAGAGACCAGCGATTGCCGAGAAGAGAATGTAATCTGATGATGAGATCGTCTTCATCTGGGGATATATTCCCTCTTTTAATATCTGGTCTTAGATAGTTCATCCATCTCAGCCTGCAACTCTTTCCACATCTAAGTAGCCCTGCAAGTTTCACAGATTTGGCAAGAAAAAAGAAAGCATTTTAGTTTCAGACGAAGTACTAGTGCCTTGTGGATTTGTGAAAATTGAGGAATTTAGCTACCAGCTTTCATGGGAAGTGATCTCCAGTGACCTTCATCATGAGCTTGAATGTAGTTGACAAGCAATGTGTCTTCTCTTGAAGTCCATTGACCTCTTTGCAACCCAACTTTTGAACAACATGGAGACCTACCCATCACTCCCTCTCTTTCTCAAATACTTATCAAGCATTGAAACAATTGGGAGACATGAGAAAGAGAGAGAGAGAGAGTTTAAAGACCAGGAGTCCCAAAAGCTTGGGGTTGCTGTCTTATAAAACCGTTAAAAGTAATCTGGGTTAATTCCATCACATGTCCACAATTATAGCCCAAATTTTAAATTAGTCTCCAAACTTAAAAATATTTTATTTTAGTCATTAAATTATTAGTATCGTATTTGTCATGTACTTTCATAAATTAGCTATCAACTTGGATATTAAATGTTAGCTTAGATTGATGTGGAATATTCATAAAACAGGTTGGGTGATATGGTAAGATACGTTGCACTCCCAAAAGAGATGTAACACCACTCACCCGATCCGGTCAGCGAACCCAAGTTTAGGGATGTTACAATGAAATACAGGAACATTCACATGCAAAGATTATCAAGAAATTTCTTTTTAAAATCGTTAAAACATTTTAAACACATTTAAAAGCAATCATCAATATATTAGAGCATGTTTAAGATTCCATTGGAAAAAAAAAATCTAAAACATAAGTGCCAAGATTATCCGCCAAAATAGGTTTCGCAAATGACTATCTGCCAAAGATGATATACAAGTCAGTTTGCCAATTTTTCTTACATATACTCCGCAAGCCATGACCACTCGCTTCCAGATGTGTCCGTCATGTTGGTTCGCCTTTGGACTATATGTCATATCATCTTGATTTCACATAGTCCGCATATTAAATCACGCTTGGATTATCCGCCATGAATGCTCACACAATTACTATCCGCGACTTTGAACATACTTGTAATATCAATTTATAAACTTGTATTTATGAAGTTTCCATGAAACAAAAAATAGCTTCACACATTCAAGGCATGCATTCATTTCCATTCAAGCAATTACTTATTAATGCCATACACATGAATAAGCATCATCAACATATATATAAATACCCATAATTTATTTCATCAATTATTCACATTCTCAAAATAGACTTGTATACAATATAAACTTATATACATGCCACTTGACTGAGTGTAAGCTTAAAAGTAAAATCTACCAAAATAGGAACTGGATAGTGTGAGTTGTGGATTAATACACCTGCCGAGTTCTACAAAATATAACTACAAGAACATGGAAATTAAACAAAGTAAATATTAAATGTGCTTAGTAAGTTCATAGGTTTCTAAACATAAAACTCACCTTACAAAACAATAATATAACTAACTTAACTAAAACACATTTTTCCTTGACAACACATTTCACACGTACAAGGTGAGTGCATCACATTGAATAATGTAACATTTTTCAAGGCATTTTGTACCATTAAAACACAAGTCATTCTATTAAGCATTCCTCTCTTTTTCAAGATATATATATCACCACAAAATCAATGACACCCTTACTTTAACTAGTCAACCCAACAAAAGTTTTTTTTATGAATAGAATGGATACATTGGTAACCAACCGATAACATGCCAGTTTGCTCATAAAAGCTATTTCATCCGATAACACACCAGTTTGCTCATAAGAGCTATTCCATCCAATAATACCCCAGTTTGCTCATAAGATCTGTAATTGGAAATCTGCAACAAATGTTGGACTCTAGTAACATCAAAGAACTTCCTTCATCTTCTTCACATCTCTTTTACAACCCATACAACGCATAATAACCCTATTGGTATGCCAATTGTATCATTTGTTCATTTGGGCTCCATAAACATATCTGAACATTCCTTTTTACCATTTAATACATTTCTCACCGCTTGTTGAAAAAGTCCCTTTATGGCCTGAAACAGTCACCAAGGCAGTGGTACAAGAGGTTTGATTCATTTATGACTACTCATGATCTCAAAAGAAGCAGCTTTGATAGTTGTGTTTATTTTAAGAAAAATAGTGATGGTTCATTTGTATATCTACTCCTTTATGTTGATGACATGTTGATAGCAGCCAAAAGAGAGATAAGAAAGGTTAAAGCCCAACTTAGTAAAGAATTTGAGACAAAATATTTGAGAGCAAAATAGAAGAAACTCGGGATGGAGATTCTCAAAGATAGAAAAGCATGTAAATTGTACCTAAGTTAGAAAGGGCACATTGAGAAAGTTCTTTGCAGGTTGAATATGCAGAGTGCAAAACTTGTTAGTACTCTATTAGCAGCCCACTTTAGACTTTCATTTGCTTTGTCTCCGCAATCAGATGATGAGATTGACTATATGTCACGTGTTCCATATTCTAGTGCAGTTGGATCTCTTATGTATGCTATGGTTTGCTCACTTCCAAATTTATCATATTTAGTTAGTAGATACATGGAAAATATTGGTAAAGAATACTGGAAAGCAGTTCAATAGATTTTCAGATACTTACAAGGTACTACTAATGTTTGCTTACAATTTGGAAAAACTAGAGATGGAGTCATTGGGTATGTTGACTCTGATTTTTCTAGATACATTGATAAAAAAAGGTCTCTCATAGGTATGTTTTTACTGTTGGGGGTTGCGTCATTAGTTGGAAAGCCACTTTGTAGACTACAATTACTTTGTCTACTACTAAAGCTGAGTATATGGCGATTATTGAGGATTGTAAAGAAGCTATTTCGTTAAAGGGATTTTGATTAACTCAGAAAAGACCTCTAGATCAGTACAATGCTTTGTGATAGTCAGAGTGCCATCTTCCTTACGAAGGACAAATGTTTCATGAGAGAACGAAGCATATTGATGTTCAGTATCATTTTATGCGAGATATTATTACTAGTGGTGATATTGTTATGAGCAAAGTTAGTACTTATGATAATCTTGCAGATATGATGACTAAGTCACTTCCTATAACCAAGTTTTAGCATTGTTTAGACTTAGTTGGTGTTCATTTTTGAAGGATACCCCTTTAAGAGGTTTCGTGGAAGAGTTCGTGGTGACGAATTATTCATTGAGAATTTGTGTCAATGTGGAGATTGTTAGAGTTGTATGACCTAAATCCCATCACTTGTTAAAGAAATAAACTGCCCCATTATGCATAATACTGGACTGGGGTTGCGATCAGGGGTGCAGAGCTCGAAAGCCCTCGTGATACGGACCATGCAACACAAGTAGAATCCGTATAGAATTACACTTCTTCTATTTGACATTGATTAGAATAGAGTTTTTTAACCTTTAAATAGATGTAGCCAAAACTCCTCTTGTATCATTCAATTTTCAACATTAGTGAGTTTCTCCTCCTCTGCCCATGGCTTTTTCCCGAAAGGGTTTCCATGTAAAATTTGTGTGTTTTATTTTTCCATTTCTTATTGCTTTGTAATCATTCTATTGCATTATCGATGTCTATTATAACACCCACCTTATGTGCCAGTTTCCTAACATTTTTTATATTCATTCAAACTCAAACATTTCATAATTAATACAACATTAGCATATGAACTTACTTGGTATAGCAACAAAAGTAGAAAATCAAATATCAATCCGTGATATTTCCTTTTCCTTTATTATCTACTGGTTGATTTGATTTTTGATCTATATGTTAATACACTTCAATTTATCAATGGAAAACTTTAAAACATAAGAATTCAAAATCAAACATACAAGTTAACTAAATTGAGATAGAACAATCTCAAAATTAGAAAATTCATGAAGAATAGGCTTTGAAAACACTTACATGCAAAGCCAATTGTTCAAGAATGCTTAGAACTTCTTCTTCTTCTTCTTCTTCTTCTTCAATGAAGATGGTTTCGATGGAGGAAGATGAGAATAAGACTCTATTTCCATCCACAAAATATTTCTACTTAGATACTCAACACTAACTATTCATTACAAGGCAAATATGGTTAATCACCGCGTAACACCTTGACCAATTCTTATAAAATACATTTAACACCGTTAATGATTCTTATGATTTAGTCCTTACATCGACATTACTAATCGGTTAACCAAATTACAAAATTAGGGATCAGTATAATACTATAATACACTTGTAAATATTAATGAATAATATTTATTAACTCACTCATCGCAATCGTGGTCCCGAAACCATTATTTTCAACAATATTGAAAATAGGGTTATTACAGGAGAACATAAATTTGAACATTGGAGACAACATTATTAAGAGGGCTAGCCATGAAATTCGAACATGGCCTGTAAAGTGGACATGAGAATATAAAAGGCATAATGAAAAATTTAGCCCTCAACATTTACTTATTCAATTTGGCCCTTATTCTTTTTCAAGCTAAATTTGGCCATTAACCCTTAAAAAAAAGTCAAATTACTTTTTCTAATGGAAATGTTGACTAAAAATTTAAATTTCTAATGATGTTGGTGTGACAACTCGTGTGACTATTCACATATGATTCATGCTAACATGAGTTTGGAATGTCTAATGCAATTTACTCTATCAATATTCACATGAAATATTTAATATATTACTCTATTTTAATTTTCCAAAAAAGAAAAGTGGATTAAACAATTAGACTAACTTACTAACAATTATAGTTTATGTGAATTCGCTGATTTTTCCTTCTAGATGATAGTTCAGTTGCAACTAGACTAACTTACTAAGAATTACAAAAAAAAAAAAGAAAAGAAAAAGAGATAGACACAAAAGTTTGGTTATACAATTTGAAACTTCTTATGCTTGTAGGTCTTGCAAAAAGACTAGTCCATTATTAATGAACTTGTATAAGACATGATTTGAGTCCAACTCACTCACCAAATTGTATCATCACTCCCATAAAAAATCTAAATCACCCTCTCAATAAGCCTTTCTCCTTTGAAAGCTTAATTATTGTTGGGATCTAGTGCTCTTAGTGTAGTGATTATGTCTATGTACTTGTAATATTTTCAAACTAATTGGTTTAATAAAAATCCATTGTTATTGTTAATATATTTTTTATATTGTCCTCAATGATTTTTGCATGCAAAGTAAAATGAAAGCAAATATGAACTCAATGATTATCTAATGTTTAACTAATACTAAGTTGCATTGTGTTGTCAGATCGTAATACGAAAAGACAACTTGTATTAGTAGATAATCTAAACAAGTCCTTAGTCTAATCAAAATTGAGCAAGTTGATTGAAAGACTAATATGTCATCTATCAAATCCAATTGGAGAGATACATTGTTTAGGGTATTAAAGCGAATGACTCCTAGAAGAAAGAGATATAGGTGTAACTATCTGGATTGATAGTACATCGGACAGGACCCAAGTACATGAATCCTAGATTCATTTATAGATTTATTCACTTGTGATATTTATAGTATGACTTATTTCAATCATGAGTAAGTGGCGAACTATGTGCGCATGACTCGTATGCTTTGATGTATTGATAGCATGAGTTCAATTAGTAATAGAGCTGAAAGCTGGTATGTTGGGTATACAACTTTTTCATGACATAACTTCAGTTAAAAGATTGAAAGTCATAGCCTAATAAAAGGTAAATGATATCTGCTCATTGGAATTTAGTGATAGATGAAAAGTAACATGGCCACAAGTTATTTCTCTTAAAAATAATTGATATATTTACTATTTGTTAATAATTGATTTTTCATGAAGAAATTTGCAATGATTACCATAAGATAAACTAGATATTGGGATAACTGATTTATCCCAAAGAGATTAATGATATCCTATGATGGTAACACACATATGACAAGCGCTTAGCAAAGTAGCTCTTGTACTGATATATAATAGGGAGAGTTCAATTATTGTACTTTAGTGGAATGACTCCATGTCTAAATAATATTGTAATTAATAGACAAAGAGTCAAAACTTAATTACAAATCATTTGAATCCTAGTTATATATGTCTAATCGGTCCCTCCACTAGCCCAATATAACTTTGATGCCTCGCACTAATTGATGATATGAAAAATGTGAAACAATGAACTAGAGAAATAGATTGCATGTATCACTATTTGCAATGAATATTTTTTTCTCGCTATAAGCAAGAGATGACTTGAGAATTGAATTATTTTCTTCGATTTATTATTTAATTATTTTTTAATTCAATAATTGGAGTTCAAAGTGGAAATTAAGCTAATAAATTCATTATAGTTTCATGAAAATAAGTTAAAAAGTTAATTTGCTCATACATTCTAGTATGGTAAAGTCATCATGATTTTAACAAAATTAGAACTGAGTTGAGTAAATAATTTGATTAGTTTTATTAATTAATTAATTAAATGAATAAATGATATTTTGAGCATAGGAAAAATATTTATTAGGCTGGAAAAATTATATGAGTTAATTTAAACACCAGATAACACATATAATTAACTCGATAAATGACGAGGCCTAACTAGGCTCATATAATAGGGAGGGAAGGCAAACCCTAATCCTAGAAAGGGCTTGCCACTGCCCCTAGCTTGTATGCTATTAGTAATAGTTGTTTTTCCTATTAAAATATTATTATTTGGTTACACCTTGTTCAACTGAACCACTTGTTATCTCTCTATAAATAGAGACTAAGGGCTAGGTTAAGCATACACCTCTCATACATCGATATTCTGTCAAACCATAGTCAAGTTATTTTCCAAATAAAATATATCTTTTAACATAATTCGTCTCTGTTTCCTAGCTCTTATAAGTTTCACCAATGTGTTTATTGATTTGTGAATAGAGCCCACACTCAAGCAAACTGAGGTTGACGATAAGAAAGAAAATCATGAGGTCGAAAGTTAGGGACGATACTATCCGCCTTATTCGAAACAATAGGTATAATTCGTGTGATAGGTTTATTGCAATAAACATCACAACTGGTCGATTTTAAAGAAAATTTGTAATATTTTGTTGTGTTTAATTCTACTACTTTCAAACTGATTTTCCTAAAAGTTGTAAATTGAACAGCACGAACTACTTGCTTACAAAATTTTGCAGTAAAAGCAAGTTCCTCACTAGAATTGATAAATGCTATTTCAATCTCGTATATAAAACAATGACAAACCTTCTTTTGAATAAATATTCAATGGCTTGCGTAATTGTAATAAATGTGAATCTCTAATTTCCTTAAATCAACTCAAAATTACCTTCAATATTGAATGGAATAAGTAGTGATAATCTTGAAGTAGTGTTTTAAAGAAAATAGGTCTCTTCAAACAAGAAAAACAGATCACATTGAAAGTGCTCAAAATATCCTTGTTTAACTTGATATTTCCCATGATTTCCCTTTAGTAAAGTGCTATAGAAAATTCTCAACAATGTGCTAATAAAATATGGAAAGTTACCTTGGTTTACCAAATTCAATATAAGTTGCAATGTTGCATCTAGCCCATGTAATTGACACTAACAATTTTATTTTTTATTTTTTACTGGTGAACACCAAGCATTTATAGATAGAATGGAGGTTAAAAGCCATTACAAAGGTCCAAATAGGCAACCCCAACAAGGGAAAACGAAAAGCGACACAAATGAAGCATGTGAGCTTAAATAACATACAAAAGGAAGAACATTGAAAAGGTTTTTCAGCTCCAAAGATGATGGCTTGAATCATAACCAAGTTTTTCGAAAGGTTTTCTAGTTCATATGATTGGCTTTTCCAAAGCGAACACAAAAAGGAAACCTTCAGAATAAGTAAAAGAGAATATCAACGAGAGCAATTCACTCCCATTTCTATTCAGAAATCATTACTGGTTGAAGTAGTCCTAAACGAACTTGATGCTTTGCCTTGTTGACATTCCAAACACTTGGCCACATATTCAGTTATCTCGCTTTCCATGCCCGACCACCAGTATAATAGTTTCAAATAATTATACATTTTTTTCCATATGGATGCATGGAATAGACACTGCTATGAGCCTCGTAGAGAATATCTCACTTCAACTCTGAATCATTCAGCACACACAATCTATTACAGATGTATAAACTCAATTGTCACTTTTGTAGAACTCATTAGTTTGCTCGCTTTCTAAAAGCTTCTGTTTCACTTCAAGCACGTTGTCACTTTGTTGCAATTCTCGAATTCTTTGGAGAAATACAAGTCCAGCCCTTAATTTAGTAAAACTAGAACTATCTCACTCCTAAGTCAAATGTGTGTTTATCTCTTCCAAATCGAATATGGATTTTTGACTTAGAGTGTCGACCACAAAATTGGCTTTTCCCAAATGATAGTCTATGACCGAATCAAAATCTTTAAGCAATTCAAGGCATCAGTTGTAACAATCTGTTTTTCAGCGATGTCAAAAAATGATAGTTTCAAAACCCCATTTTCAATGTTCGAGTTTATAAATATTATTAATTAATATTTTTGAGATTAATATAAAGTTTAATTAAAGTTTGGTCCATTAATTTTGTTAACCGGATAGTTAATTAAGGTACAATGACTAAATTATAAAGGTGGTAAAAGTTAATCATTATGATTTTTTAATTAATTGAAAGACCAATTGTGCAATTGGACAATAAGTATAAAGCTAAACACTGGTGGAGACTAGTTTTCATCCACCAAATTAGCTAATTATGTTTAGTGTTAATTGATGAAGGTTAATTAACTTAATGTTAATTAATAAACTAATTTGACTATATAAAAAAATTAATTCTCCTCTCCATAGAAACCGTAAAATAAACTTAGGGAAACCATTTTTAAAGCTTCAACCATTCAACTCTTGCATGCTAAGCTCAATTTAGTCCTTTTACTTGTAATTTTGTGTTTTTAAAGTTCTGGGAGGTGATTTAGCTAGCTCGTGTACCAATTAGTAAAATTGTTAAAGTTTCTAGAAGTTTTCATTGATGAATTCTAGATGAAATAGGTGTTAATTTATTAGATTTTAAGCTTAGATATGAAAAATGACTAGTTTGTAAAGTTTAATTGCTAGTTTTTGAAAATAGGGAGTAAAGTGTATAAATTTTGAAATTAATGTTAAAATTCTATAATTATATATAATAGAGAGCTATAGAAGGATGTAACTGAGGCCAGTTTCAAAATTTGAGGCTCAAATTTGAAAGTTATGGCAATTTCGATTTTAGGGACTAAATTGAATAAAATGAAAAATTT
>CM025144.1:24393402-24410838 GCA_013467495.1 Gossypium gossypioides | reverse complement strand
TTTACAAAAAAAAAAAAACGAATTATACGCTAGTATATTTTGGAGGAAATTTAAATCTTATCAGATATACAAAATTTGACTACTAAAATGTGTCAAGATTCGAGGTAATTGACATTGGGCTATGTCTTTGTGTTAGGCACTAGTCCATAACGCTGAGAAGTGTTAAGCAGGGTTGTACTGCTAACTCCATTATGGAGGTCAAATATGTGGCAAAAAAAAGAAAGTTTGGCTTTGGGTTTTCCTTAAAGATCTCGATGTCATTCATAGTATGGAGGAAGCTATAACACTATATTGTGATAATTGTAACACCCTATTAACTCCTCATATAATATCTCTTCAGTCGCGTATGTTATCTTATGATCTGTCAGTCTGATTTGCAATGTAGCTACCCTGCCAGAGGCTTCATAAACATATTCCCCTTCATCATCATCATGTCTCACATATCACATATTGTAAGACCCCAAACCTGGCCTAATTGATTTGACCCAAATCTGGTGAGCTGCATTAGCCACTAAAGTGACTCTCCATTAACTCCCAACCTAACCTCCAACACACCACATAAATGCAACGTATAAAGTGCTAAGTTATAGCACAACAACGGGGTAAAATCATACATATAATGTAAAACATACAAGCTTATCAAACAAATAATAAAAAGGTTTGCATGTCTCCTAAACAATAAAACTTAAGGGTTTGCAATAAAGAATTTGGACAAAGAGCTTTAAGGTACATGCCTACAACATATATGCAAGTACATAGAAATTGTTATAAAGGTTCACATAGATCATACAACATAAATTCACATAACAAGGTAACACATGACTTCGCCTAACAATGTAAAGCATGAGTTCGCACAAAAACATGGGTTCGTATGTAAATGAACTTCTCTATAAAACAATACTATGCCATTAAACTGACTTGCATGAGGCATTAACTCATAATTTGACTAAGTTAAGAGATTAAAACATGGCGTGCAGCAATAAGATATAAGGAAACATCAGCCTTAATTCATATTAGGAAGAGATAAATTAACAAGTAAATATCTTAGTGTGTAGTTTGAAAAAAATGATAATAAAACAAGAGACCATAAACTTAAGGAAATTGTCTCAATAAAAAAGGTAACTATAATAAGACTAAGCCCACACAAATAATCCCATCACCTTTAACCTCGGGTTCGTTGGTACCTGTTCAGGATCTAGCCTCGCTCAAGTTATCTACATCACTAATGCCATCCGCGACCTACTTACATACAAAGTAAGAAAGGAGTGGGTGAGTTCATTGAGAACTCAAAGAATATGCAAAAAACATCAAAGTATGCTTAAAACTACAGAGTTTCAAAAGATAGGGGAACTTAGTTTAAAAATTATTTTACGTGCTGGGTTCGTCGTGAAGATGCGAAACCAAGTTCGCATATCTTGCTTGTCAAAAAACATGTAATTTTGTAAAAGAATTTCAAATGTTCTTGTTGAAAATCATACTTAAAAACTCGAATTATTCTTGTTCATAAACATATCTTATATAACATAAAACATGCTCTTAAACTTGTCTTATCAAAATTGTTGAAGAACATAGAACATGTTCCCAACACTTTTCATAACTTGTCTTATCTTATTTGTTAAATATGTTAATCTCCTTATAATGCCTCAGAATGACTCAAAGAGTCCTTAACATGTCCCATAAGTGTAGTATAAAGCTAAACACTCTCCTTTATGCCAACATGCCCTTGTGAATGGAGCATAGCTTGTCATTCCCTTATCTCTCCACATGTCCTAGGGCTTCAACGCCCAAATTACAGAACTTGTAGGTGAGTACTCACAATCCTTTGGTTTACTAATATATCCAACATAAGGCTCATAGATGAGATTGCACATAATTCTTATATCATAGAGCTCATATAGGGAGCTTGCTTGAAAACAATTGTTCATATAGAGCTCACACAAAATCTCGTAAAAACATAGTTTATAAAATTGTAAGTTAAAAATACATATCTTTAAAACATAGGCTCACATAGGAGCACATATAAAACATAACTTGAAACAGAGTTTATAGAAAAGCTTACTCTCAGAACTTAGTTTAAAAACTTAAGTTCTTTGGAAAATATAGTAGCCCGCACACAAATAACAAAATCTTTAAAAACCAAGATTTTTGGAAAGTTTAGTGGTTTACACATACGAATGATGGCCCAGAACACTCACCGAAAAGCTAAGAATTTTAAACAAGTATTTTTTTTACCTCTATCCTTACTGGTAGATGGTCTAGCTGATTCGCAACATACATAAACACATAGATTACTTAAACGGACAAAACTTAATGAATTCTCACAAGCAAGAGAACCTAGCTTTTTGGACAATCAACCTTAACAGGACAGAGACTTACCCTAGTTGCTACGAACTTGATTCTAAACAGAGACTTGGCAAAAGAACAGTTGATGAGAGAATTTTCATGGAAAGAGAGGTTATTTATAGGCACTAAGTGTCTTAGTATTCTTACAAGACCCTACTTGACTTAGAAAACCCTAGTCGATTTAGAAAAAGGTTTCCTGCATGAAAAGTATCCTGGATACACAATATCTTAATTTCCTAATTTGATTTTGACTTGAATTTGACTGGCGCACCCCAATTTGCCAAACCAACAAGCGAACCTCTATTCCCCACTCACCTGACGAACACAACTTGCAATGAATCTGGTGAACCCCCTTATCGCATCTTTTGGCATACACTACTTCATCGTATCTTTTGGCGAACTCCTTACTGATATTATTTTGGCATACCCTCAGTTCATCGAAACATTTGCAAACCTTCACTGGCAAGGTCAAAACTTTCAAGCCCTCTCTTGGGATGTTACACATATCACATATCATATATTGGTGGTACTGGCTTGTGCAGTAAGGAGGGTGTTACACATCGAAACATAACAAACCATACCCACACTAGCAATACTAGTTGAACACCACAAGACCAACAACCAGTTAAGTTGTTGAGAAGGAGCACTTACCTTGCATGGTTTATACAATAATAGAATTTTCAACACATAGAGTAAGAAAGAACTCACCTGAAAGTCTAACATAATAACCTAATCAGTAGGTCCTTTACCCTTGTTGCTTGGAATTTTGTTAGCTTCTTGACCAGTAATCTAATGCTAACAATGGTGTTAGCTAAATGTAGGAACTCCTTGCTACAAACTTTAACTTAAAATTTCTAAAACTTCAATGAAGGTTCAAGGAAGAGGAAGAAGAAGAAGAAACAAAACGTGCAAACAAGCTATTCTAATATCCTTATATAGAGACACACAAGAACAAAACTTAGTGGGAAGTCAGAGGATCCTATGATTGTTATAGAAATTTGAGAAAAATTAATTAAGTATCAAACCACCTACAATATTCTAGTTCAATTCTAACTAGGTCTCAACTAAACTCTATCATCACTTACCACATCATCATAACATATACTAACCACAAAGGTAAACTTATCGAGCTGCGAACTAACGATTTCACCCAAACATCTGGGGTTGGCAGATACCTTAACAGAAGATTCTGCCAAACCCTAGAGTTAGCCAAAACCTAGATTTCGCCAAATGGAGAATCCTACACAATACACCAAACTCATAATCGAAAATAATTACTCTACCACATTATTTGTCTTCTACTCTTATCATAAATAACTATACGCCAAACATTGACTTGATATATTATTTGTTGGGCAAGCTGTTACAATAATAGTGCAACAATAACTAATAATAAGGAAACATAAAATCACAAACAGACAAAAAATATTTATCAAAAATTTTGCATTATCTGAGAGGCGATGGTTGTCAGAATAATGGATATAGTCAAAATTGCAACTTAGGAAAACTTTATGGATTTATTTACCAAGACTTTAGTGGCTAAGAGTTTTTAGAAGTATGTAAAGGGTTTGGGAATACGAAATATGACTCATTTATTTCACAATGAAAAATGGGAGATTATTGGGATCTTGTGCCTTAATATAGTTTATTCATCTTTTATACTTGTAAGTTTTTAATATATTGGTTTAAAGATCATATTATTCACATTAATATTGTTTATGTTAGTCCTCAATGGTTTTTGCACGCAAAGAAAAATGTAAGAAAATATTGGCTCAAATATTACCTAATGTTTAACTAATACTAAATTAAATTATGTGGTCGAATCATAATGGAAGAAAATAACTTGTACTAGTAGATAATCTAATTTCTATGATCAAATTCATTAGTGGTCTGAAGGTAGGGATATTTCTCCTACACCTGTTGATGGCCCTATGCCAAAAAGAAAAGGTTACGATAACTACAATGGAACAATTCTTGAAGCCGACCAAGAGTCTCATTGGGGACTCAATCTTTACATAATATAGGGAGTTTTAGAGAAGGCAGATCATTGAGTGGAACCAAATTAGGAAGTAAAAAATGAATGTGCCACTTTCCCTATCAACCAATAAAGGAAAATGAAAATCAACAAGGGAACCGGGAAGCCAAGGGCAGGAATAGATGCCCGACTTGAAATTTAGGGTGAGATAGATGCATGAGTTAGAGCCAATTTATGAAGTTTATGCTAGGAGACATGGTGTGAGGATGCCATAGTTTCCTCCATGCAAATATGCTCCTATGCAATTCCGAGGGCAGTTCGAGGAGGAGGAAGAAAAAGAATAAGAGTGAGCAGAGGAGGGTATTGATGAAGACTTCCCACCCTTGTACAACTTTGAAGAGGCGTTTTGACCCAAAAAATCTTCAACTAAGGGTGTTAAACTCTGCAACCCCACCCCTGACGATCCAACCCATTCATTAGGTGGACAAGCTTCAAATTAGGCTGCCAAAAGAAGAGACAATGGGAAGATGAGAATGATTGAATCATCGAAATTAGATTCTAATGAAGAGTACTAAATTTTTTTTTTAGGGATTAAATATTTGGTTAAAAACTTGGATGATACATTTTAGTTTTTTGCTATATATTAGGATTTCTTTGGCTTACGTTTAATTGTTAACTAACTTTAAAAAAAAACTTTGTTCTATGTAGGTACCTCACATGAAGATGCACGACTATTTCGAGTATAACATACAAGAGGAGAACATCCCAACTACACCTAGTTGTACCGCCACAATGAAAAGAAAAGTTCTCTCTCTTATCTTTAGTTGGGGCGCAGTAGGGACAATGTTCAATCTTAAGTGTGGAGGGGTCTACATAGAAATTTTTACGATTTTTTTTTTGTTTTTGCTTTAGCATGTTTTCTTGTTATTTTTAGGTTTTTAGAATCAGACTAGTTAGTTCATTTTATTACAATGTATAATAGGTGAAAGTGATTAAGTATACCAAATGATAAATGATTACATAGGAAGGCATATATGTTTGTCATGAACTGTAGGTAGCTATAAATTTGTCGGTTGCATTATTGGATCCATGAATTTTGAGATGGCTAGGGATGACCTAAGGCATTGTTTGGTTAAAACTAGAGCAACAAAGCCAACAATATGCATGTGTACCCTTAGTACTTGTTTTTGGGACTTAATCTCATTTCTTACTGAACTTCAATATTGAACCATAAACTTGAGTGGAAAAAATAAGAAATGGTATAATATAGTAAGTATAGGATTCTTGCAAAAATTTTACTTAAATGAAAAATTAGAGAGAGAAATAAAAGCATAGAACAAGATAAAAGTAATGTGACTAAAAAAGAGTGAAATAATGTAATCTAATAAAAATCACATATATAATTAGGAAACTTTTCATTCATATTGCACTAAACTCGCTAAACTAAATGTACTTATAAATATTATATTATGTCTTCATATTTGGAGAGAAAAAGAATATGAAAGAAAGGGATATAAGGAGGTGAGCTAAAAGTTACACTAGGGGTTCATAGGGAACAACATTATGTGTCAACCTACTTTCGTGCTTGAATCGTTTTGATGCTCCAAATTCTTGAAATCCAAACTAACCTTAAGCCTCAAAATGTTACAAGCCAAAAAGTCCTATGTGACTTAGGTAATTCAGGTCATGGATGAAAATCATGATGAGTTATGTGAATTCTAGTTACTTATGCTATTTTGACATAAATGTTATAACTGTATAATTTTTTTTGATGGAACCATATGTTTGACCATCTTTTTTACTTGTTAATCTTGTAATATCGTGAACTCTCATGTTTGAATGTGAGAACCATAAGTACTTTGTATATCATGTTAAATTTACAATTTTTACCAAGCACACTTAGCTTCAATGTTTCCAAACTAACCAATTGTATTAAGCATGTTCAGGGGACATCCTTTTTTTTTGTTTGCGTATTGAATTTTTTTTTTTTTTGCTTGAGGACAAAAAAAGAGTTAAATGTGGGCAAATTTGATTTGCCACAATTCATTGTAGCAAATTAAGCTATTTTCACCACTTAATGAGCTTGTATTCATGTTACTTTCTATCTTTTAATTCCATTTTTAGAATT
This sequence comes from Gossypium gossypioides, assembly GCA_013467495.1. Taxonomy (NCBI): domain Eukaryota; kingdom Viridiplantae; phylum Streptophyta; class Magnoliopsida; order Malvales; family Malvaceae; genus Gossypium; species Gossypium gossypioides. Next base: position 24,404,392 of record CM025144.1, on the reverse strand, counting down.
AGTTAGTTTTGAAGTTAAGTTGAATAAATTGAGCTTTTAGTGTTGTTTTATGACCTTTTAGGTCGATCAGGGCCTAAGAAAGAACATAAGATTCTTCAAACAACGAAAAGTCATCCATAAACACTTGTAAGAATTTTCAACCAAGTCAATGAATATAGTCATCATACACCGCTGAAAGTCACAGGTGCATTACACAAACCAAAAGGCATAAGCTTGAAAGCGAACATACCATACGGACATGTGAAGCTTTTCTTATGCTGATCTTCTGGGGCTACAATGATCTGATTGTATCTCGAATATTTGTCTAGAAAACAATAATAATTGTACCCTGCAAGTCTATCTAACATTTGATCCAAAAATGGTAATGAAAAATTTTCCTTCCGAGTTGCCTTATTTAACTTTCTGTAATCAATACAAATTCTCCAACCTTTAACTGTCTTAGTAGTAATTAGCTCATTATTATCATTCTTTACAACTATGACGTTTCCATTCTTTATCTATTTCAAAATCTAAAATAAGAAAGTCAGTAGGAAAAAATAAATTTATCAACACGTACCAGAATGTCTTCAATTTTTCCTTCAGGACGTGCTATCAATCAATCTGCTGGTTAAAATGTCACTGTTGTCGGTCTGACTTCACCAATTCCTAATTTTCTAAACACAGACATGGGCATCAAATTTATGCTCACTCCCAAATCACATAAAGCCATACCATAATATGAACTACCAGTGTTACATGGTATGGTAAAAGCTTGCAAGATCTTTCATATTTGGTGGTAACTTATTTTGTAGGAATGAACTGCATTCCTTTGTCAAAGCCACTATCTTAAACTCTCCCAATTGTCTCTTCTTAGAGAGGATATCTTTCATAAACTTCACATGATTTGACATATGTTTCAGAATTTCTTAAAATTTGCCTTAACTAGGCAGCTTTTTAAAGATTGTGTTGGTTCTACATTCACCGTAGGTGTTGATTCTTCAAGACTACTCTGAGACGGTTATACCTCAGTATGGTTCACATGAATACGATTCTGCACTGTGGTAATTTCAACTTCTGGTTGAACTTCCTTTTGATTTTGGAAAATAACAAGCTCATCTTTGGTTTCAAAAGTTTTTGGTTCCAACACCTTTTCGCTCTTTAAAGTAACATTTTTGCACCGCTCTTTGCCTACACTTCTTGGATTCTCCGTATCACTTGGAAAAGCACCTTGAGGTCTGTTTCTTAGCTCGTTGGTTAATTGTCTCATTTGGTTCTCTAAATTCCTTAGAGTCGCATCGTTCTTATCTATATATGCTTTCAATAAGTTCTCCAAGCTACTTGAAGACTCAACTGGCTGATGTTTCTGTATTTGTTAAGAAAAACCTGGCAAATGATGTTAACGTGAAGGCATATAAGAATTAACTGGAACAATCCCTTAATTACTCTAAGAGAAATTGGTATGATTTCGCCATGAAGGGCTGTAATGATTTGATTATGGACCTGGGCCATTCCTATTTTGATGTTAGTTTCCCGCATAGTATCTAGATTTTGGCTTTGATGGACAATCCTCAAATGTATGACCATCTCCATAGTATACACATGTAATGTTCTAAAACGGAGTTGCTAAAGATGTAAGAGTTTTAACTTCATGTACTCCTGCCACTCTTCTTCTTGTGGCTACTCGATTGGTTAGCCACTAATAATTGTTACTTGAAATTCTTTCAAAAATCTCATACGCCTTATTGTATGGCTTTGAAAGAAGAGCTTTATTGGCTAAAGGTCTCCTATTGGATGAAGTGAGGAATACCATGATGAGGGCATTTTTGTAATAATTCCTTAAATTGTTCCAATGCCTCATATAAGGACTCATCATCATATTACTGAAACGTAGTAATTTCATTTATGAGCTTAGCATTCTTACTTGATGAAAAATACTTCATCAAAAAATGTTCCACCAATCTTTCCATGTGGATACAAAACCAAGCAATCAGGAATTCAACCATGCTCATTCTAAATCTCGCAATGAACATGTGAAAAAATTCAATCTTAAGGTATCTTCAAATACTTTGGGTAACTTGAAAATCGTTCATTCCTTAAATAAGCGAAGGTGCAAATGTGGATCTTCAGCAGACATCCCACTGAATTGTCCTATTGTTTGCAAAATCTAAAACATCACCCTATTTTAACTCGAACAGAGGGGCCTCAATCTCAGGTCTTACAATCCCTGGATTAAGTTCACTGAATAAGGGCACAACATACTGCCGAAAAGCTTAATCTCTGTCATCGACAATAAGGATCGAATTCTGAGCATTATTAATTGCATTTTCTCTTGGATTTTGATTCATCTCTTTGACTTATTTTTGGTCTTATCATTGTCTTCTTCTTTTCCTAAAACTACATTCAATTTTTGGGTCCATTAGAAATAGATCGATATTTCAGTCTATGTTATTCAACCTTGAAAAATCACAAAAATAATAAAGTTAAAATTAACAAAAACAAAAATAAACCAAATTGAAAAACAATTATCTTCACAAAAAATGCCAAATACAGTCTTCGACAACGACGTCAAAAACTTATATCGGTGGTTATGTGTAAGTGTACACGATCGTACAAGTAATAAGTAGTAAGTAAAGAGTTATCTTCTCCACAGGGACTATTGTGTAAATTATTTGCAAAGTCAACTATAAAACAATTTTGAAGAAAATAAGTTAAGAAAAGTATTGTTGTTAAGAGTCGAAAATAATTTTCTGGATGTAATACAAATTCAAATACCCACAAAATAAAACAACACATTTTGCAAAAAAATAATCGCAACAGAAAGATTAAACACAAGATTTCATAAACATAACATGAATAAACCAAAAAAAATTATTTCACTTAACAATAGTTTATTCACATTTATAAAAAAAATATCTTGAAAGGATCGCGGCAATATGAAAATTAATTAAACTTAATTTTAATTAAGGCATAGGCTTCTCTCGAAGTTGTATCGTGTCCCTAAGTTATATTCGTATATGTCTATGTCAAAACTAACCTAGAAATAACCTTTTAAGGCATTTTATACAATTTATGCATACAACAATCATCTTTTGATATCAACATGATATGCACCATTTAGTTTCTTTTTTTCTATTAAGCATTACCTCTTCTCAAATTAAATAGTTAATTTATTAGCCTACTGATGTTGGCTTTACATTTACAAGTTTTAACATGAATTAAACCTAAATGACTGAAATTAAGTCATGATTTCTTAAATTGAAAACATAAAGATGAGATGTAAACATGTATTTCAACATAGAAAACAACAAATAACAACAAAAAGAAAGAGAAGAAGAGTAGCTAATGGGGGTTATCCACGACCATTTCACTATAAGAAGATAACACAGTTGAACTGTAGGGGGTTATCTGTGACTACTCATTGCGGCTTCCCATGGTGACACTTACCATTTTCTTTATGTTAAATCATCAATACGTTCTCAAGCTACTCTCTTTAGCAACTTTTATTTTTGACAAGTGGATAGCCTTATTTTAAAGCAAGGAAAAAGTTTAGCAAGCCATAAGGAGACAAGAATACTCAATGCTTTTTCTCTCTGAAAACTGGTGTGTTTCTGAATGAAGTGAAAAGTCTCCTTTTATAGCCATTGAGCCCCAATGTCGCTTGTTATTTTTAGTAAGGGAATCCTTGATTTCCTTCTTGATATGTGTCATCCCTTGATGTGTGGATGAGTGGGTGCTGATTTGCTATTTTTAGCAAAAGAGGTTGCTTGTTTTCCTTCTTGTGTGGCCAACCTAGTAATGGTAAAAGAGGGTGGTTTTACTGCTATTTTTAGTAGAGAAGTGGATGATTTTGAGGCTTGAATCAAGGGGAAAAAGGTGTTGATTTTATGTGAGGGAGAATGGGATCAAATTACTATTTTTTAGAGTTGAATGGTTAGTTTTGGACTACTAATTTTAGCAGTGGATGTTGGTATCTTTAATTCATGGAAAAGTGCGTAAATGAGATGGTTTTGGGCCTGCATTTAAATAATTTCCGGCCTTCGTGTAATTGGGTCTAGAATGAAGTTACTTTGAAGCCCACAGGACTGCATTTGGATCTTGCAATCTGAACCTATTAAAACCCAAAAATAACCAAAATTCTACCATACTTTCCCTTATCCCAATTATTCCAGAAAAATAAAATAAAATGCATTTAACATAAATATCACTAAATTAACACATTCTCATGGAAATTATAAAGTATCACAAAATTAAGCGTAAAACCATATAAAGTGTTATTTATTTACTCAGAATTCACAAAAATTGTACATAAAATAGTGCTGAAAATATCTATATATTTTGGAGTTTATAATAGAAAGTTGAGCCTAAATGACTCTAGGATTTAAAGATACCTAGCTCATGTATTGGATAAAGATGCTAAGAAGTTGGATTCACTTACAGAACATTTCCAAAAGGAATGAAGGATGAATTATTTTAGAACCTGAAAGACCAGACGATTAAGGTCTCGATGCATGCTACTTTCCTAGAGGAAAGTTACATGAATGAATTTAAACCTTGAAGTAGATTGTTACTAAAGGAAATTTTAGGAAATAAAGAAAGCCCTCTAGTTTCAATCTTAGATTCTATTCCAAATAGTAGGGTAGCAAATGATCAACAACATAGGGAGCTTCATCTTAGAAGAAGAGTCTCTGATAGGCCTGATTGCTTTTAGTCTTATGGAAGTTTTTTTTTAACATGGAGTTTACAAATAAGAAGATGATAATCCACTTACATTTCACAAAGTGATGTAGAGTATTTATTCGAAGCTGTAGAAGTAGCTTTGGATGCTAAGATGGATTTTATGAAATCCAATCCAATATTGGAATTTGAAGACTTACGAGACAGGATAAACCCATAGATGTAAGTGGATCTACAAGAATAAGAGAATTGCGTAAAGAAAGGTTGGGACCTACAACGCCAGACTTGTGGCAAAGGGATACACATAAGAAGATGGTATCGATTACAAAGAAACCCTCTCTCTAGAAGTGATGCTCAAGTTAATCTAAATTATATTATCCATTGCAGTGACTCTTGAATATTAGATCTAGCAAATGGATGTCAAGACATCATTTCTGAATGCTATCTTGATGAAAACAATTATATAATGCAACTCAGTGAATATATAGCTAAAGGAAACGAGCATAAAGTTTGCAAATTGTTAAGGTCTATATACAAACTTAATTAGGAATCTTGATCACTAAATCAAGGATTTGACCAAGCGGTCAAAACTTTTGGATTGGAGAAAAATGTTCATGAATCTTTTGTTTATAAACATATTGTGGATGGGAATGTGGTCTTTCTAGTTCTTTATGTTGATGACATACTACTCATTGGGACTGACTGATAAGTGCATAAATTTTCAATTATTTGTGATATTTCTAACTACGCACTAACGTGCATGTGTCGGGGCTTAAGAAAATGCAATTGAATATATATGTGAAGTGTGGTGTCTACAAGTTTGCAAGACAAATTTTAATATAGTAAAGTTTACAATGAATCACTAAGAAGTATTTTGAGGATCATACCGAAGGGAAGTTTGTTTAAACTAAATTATTAGAAGAAATAACATACTACTTAGGTCTAAACAACTACTTACATACTAGTCATAATATGACAGAATAATAAAGAGATTAATCACAAAAAAGAACTAAAGTATATAAAAGATAAATACCAAAATCACAATCAATATACGTAGACAGAACAGTGACTCACTTCTATGTTCATGATTAACATAGATCCAGGTTTTTTACTAATTAGCTAAAAATTAACCTAATTAATACCTTTCGACCTATAACAAGATTAATTGATCAACTTAATTTACTTATTTTTCAACTTAATAGAGTAAACCGAGTTAGATTAAGGTGGTGTTAAGAAGACTATCATTTCATCCTCGTCTACCTAAGTTACTTCCTAGAGTTGTCAATTATAAGGTTTAATTCACTTAAGCTATTCTAGCTAACTAGTACTGAAACCCCAACCCTAAGCCAATCACTCTCACTTCAGCTCATCAACCTTTTTAGGGTTCTAGTTCATGGCCACTCTAGATTCAATATGTCCTACCCAATTATCAAACATTCAAATAAATGTAAAAATAAAAAGAAAGGGAAAGAATCGTCATAATCCAAAAATCTTGAATCACAACTTGGATTGTTAAACCTACAATGGAGTTGATATTTGATTTGGTGAAGAAGAAAATAAAAGAAAAGTAATTAAAAAAAACATAGATGAAATTGATATTGAAATTGACTAAATGTTTAACAACTAAAATGGAAATTCAAATCTCCCTAAAACCCTAATTAATCCTAAGAAAATAAATTTAAGAACAGAAAGTAGCTTCCTAACCAGGTCTTATGAGCTAATATTTATAGTGTTTGTGTAGTATGACAAAATTAGGTAAATTACAAACTGTGTAACAGGTTAATTAAGATTGTACAAAAAAAAAACCCTTGCAGTTACATGGGCCTCGTCGAATCAGTGTTATGACTTCGATGGCATAATGCCATGTCTTTGGGATTGGATGGAATGTTGTGACATTGGCTTCTTGTTGTCACAACATTGTTGGCCGTATCCTCCCCTTTGTAATCTAGGTTGAATGTCATGACTATGGCTTATTGGTTCACGACATTATCTCTAGTAGCTCACCTCTTGGATTTGTGTCGGAACTTCAGTTAAATGTCGAGGCTTGCTTCAATGTTGTGACATTCTCTTTGAATGTTGCGACATCCAGGGCAGTCCACTGACTATTGTTTAGATAATTTGGCCAAAGTACTCAAATGATGTGAAGAGGCGAACCTCTTCCTCAACTGGGAGAAATGACATTTCATGGTAAAATAGGGCATCGTTTTGGGACACATAATCACGAGACAAGGAATAGAAGTTGATAAGGCAAAGATAGATGTTATCGTTTTTCTTTATTTAAAGAATTTTTAGTTAGTTATTTTTATTTTTAAACATTATTTCTATTTTTATTGTTATTTCATTTTATATTGTGTTTTGAAAATAAACTTCGACTGCACTCAAGATCGGCTTTAATATACTTTTTGACCTTTTCTCTTATTATTTTCCTCTAATGGATGTTTTGAACAATGAGGGTATTTATTTGCTTAAGTTTGGGAGGGACCGTGCTCAATTTTTTTCAATTTTTTGCCGCAATATTTTTTTTTTGTAGAAGATGATTCTTACATGGAGGCATGGAGGCAGAAAAGATGCTCAACACCAATTAATTTTGTATGGTATGTTAGTGTAGATTCAGGTGTGATCTTTTATTTACTTCAACTATTTTTATGTTAAATTATGAAATGAATGTTGATTTTAGTAAGCATGTATAGATTTGCCATAAAATATTTTTCTTCCCTGGAAAAAATTTAAGCATGCATGAGGGTTTAGTCCTTATAATTGGTTTGGTAATTTCCTTGAGACAAAATCCTAGGTAGCATAGCGGTATAAAAATGATTTAAGCGTGATTTCTTTGGATTGATTGAGCCTTTCAAGCTTACCCTATTAATCATTATCCATTGGAACCCAATTTAAGCTGTATAGCTTATATTTTTGTTTAAACCCATAAATCGAGTAACTCTTCCTAAAAACTATTTTTCTCGACCTATTGTACCACCTCATCTTAACCTTGCTTACTTTGGTGGTGTTTGGAAATTAAGTTTGGGGGAGTTAAGAGGGATATTGGGTGTGCACTATAAAGCACTCAATGATGAGTTACATAAAGTTTTGTGCTAAAAAGGTACATATGTTTAAAAAAAGCGAGTAACATTGAGCACATGTATTGGAAAAGAAATAGTTGGTTATTTAGTGTGCAGTTGCGATATTTGAAGGCCAAGGTAAGCTATGTTTAAGGTTACTAAACTTAAATTGTCAATCCTTTTTCCCTACCTTGAACCTAGCCCCATTACAACCCTTATAACGACCTATTGATTTAGACTGCTAAGTTGCCTACATTACTGGAGAGGAAAATATTAAATTCAACATATGAAGAAATATATTAAACCTGAAAAGTGATGCTTAGTTGATTTAAGGAAGTTAAAATCCTTTTGACGTGAATCAAATCTACTCATAAAATTAATTGTTCAAATCATGATTTTGTTAGCATGTTGATACTTGAAGAAATATTGGATGACATACTGTATACGAACTATATATTTGCAAAATTAATTTGAAAGTATATATTTTTCTTTTACATGACCACTTGGATGAATTAAATTCTACAATATGCAACATGTTTTTAGCATTACTCGGGACAAGCAATTATTTATGTTTGGGAGTGTGTAAACTCTAATATATATTCAACACTCTTTTATATTCAATTTATGCGAATTTCGAGTAAATAAATAACACTTTTTGTGGTTTTACATTTAATTTTATGGTATTTTATAATTTCCATAGGAATGTGTTAATTGAGTGAAATTTATGTTATTTTATTATTTTTTGGGAATAATTGGGCTAAAGGAAAGTATGGCAGAATTTTGGTTGTTTTGGGGTTTAAACAGGTACATATTGGAATATTCAGATGCAATCATGTGAGCTTCAAAGTGACTTCATTCCAGACCCAATTACACGGAGGCCCAAAATTGTTTAAATGGAAGCCCAAAACCATGCCATTTACCCACTTTTCTATGAATTAAAGATGGCAACATACACTGCTAAAATGAGTAGTCGAAAACCAGCCATTCAACTCCCAAAAATAACAATTTGATCCCATTCTCCCTCACATAAAATCAACACCTTTTCCCCCTTGATTCAAGCCTCAAAATCGCCCACTTCTCTGCTAAAAATAGTAGTCAAAACCAACCCCTTTTTACCATTCAAAGGCCGATCACATAAGGAGGAAAATAAGCAACCTCTTTTGTTAAAAATATCAACACCCACTCATCCACACATCAAGGGACGATGCATATTGGGGGAGGAAATCAAGGCTTCCCTTGATAAAAATAGCAAAGGACGTTGGGGCTCAATTGCTATAAAAGGAAGCTTTTCACTTCATTTAGAAACACACCAGTTTTCAGTGAGAAAAAAGTATTGAGTATTCTTGTTTCCTTATGGCTTGCTAAACTTTTTACTTGCCACAAAATAAGGCAATCCACTTGCTGAAATGAGAGTAGCCGGAGAGAGTAGCTTGAGAATGTATTGATGGTTCAACATAAAGAAGAGGAGCAGACCCAGCATGGGAAGGGACAATGAGCAATTGTAGATAACCCCTTGCAGTTCAATTGTTTTCTCTTCTTATAGCGAAATGGTCATGGATAACCCCCCTCAACTACTCTTCTTCCCTTTCTTTTTATTGTTAGTTGTTGTTTTCTTTGTTGATAGACATGTTTGCATCTCATCTTTATGTTTTTCAATTTAATAAAGCATGATTTAATTCTATTTATTTAGAATACATACGAATCACGACTTGAGTTGATTGGTTTTTGTATTGTGAATATTTTTTGCAAATGATTGTTTCATTCATTTAGGTTTAATTCATGTTAAAACTTGTAAATGTAAAGCCAACATCTGTAGGTTAATGAATTAACTATTTAATATGAGAAGAGGTAATGGTTAATAAACAGAAGAACTAAATGGTGCATATCATGTCAATATCAAAAGATGATTGTTGTATGCATAAACTGTATAAAATGCTCAAAAAGGTGATTTCTAGGTTAGTTTTGACATAGGTGTATACGAAGATAACTTAGGGACATAATACGACTTTGAGAGAAGCCTATGCCTTAATTAAAATTGGGTTTAATGAATTTTTATATTGCCACAATCCTATCGTGATATTCTTTTTATAGATGTCAATAGACTCTTGTTAAGTGACATACTTGTTTTAGTTTATTCATGTTATGTTTATTAAATCTTGTGTTCAATCTTTCTGTTGTGGTTATTTTTCTGCAAAATGTGTTATTTTATTTTGTGGGTATTTGAATTCGGATTACATCCATAAAATTATTTTCGACTCTGAACAACAATACTTAACTTATTTTCTTCCAAATTATTTTATAGTTGACTTTGCAAATAATTTACACAATAGTCCTTATGGAGACAATAACTCTTTACTTACTACTTATTACTTGTATGACCGTGTACACTTGCATGTAACCACCAATACACTTATCATGCCACATTTTGTATGGAGTCTTAGGTTACCTACTAATATAAGTTCTCTTCTCATATTATGATCTGACCACATAATGTGACTTATTATTAGTTAAATGTCAGGTAATCTGTGAGCTAATATTTTCTTATTCATTTCGCTTTGTATGCAAAAACCATTAAGGACGAATACAAATGATATTAATGTAAATGATGCAATTTTGTTAAACTAATATATTCAGAATATTATAAGTATAGTTGACAAAATCACTACACTATGGGCACTAAGTTCCAACAATTACTTCCATGCTATCTATTGCTGGAGGCATATGCGTACAATTATGTTTTTACATGTGCATGTCGTTTATATGCTTCTCTTGCATTGAGTGGCAACTGTCGTATTAAGTTTTGCAACAGTTCAATATGATCCGAGAAATTCCAAGATATCCAAATAGCATGGATAGGTTTCATGTTGTGGATTTAATGAATTGGTTAGAAAAAACTGGGCTAGTAAACATGCCAAGCAAGTCCTACATTGCACCAGTCGTCTTCAAATAGACTAAGTTTTTAATTAATTGAGGATGGAAATTTTGTAGCTTCCATGTGGAATGGCTTATGGCCAAACGTAAACCATATTTTTATCCTCTAGGATAGGCTCTTATATATAAGATTCAACATCCAAAATTTCGAAATGTCAAACGAGAAATATGGAACTGCGTGTTGAACTTATCGAAGCAAGCTAAGTTGAACGAGGGAGAAATCTACGGCCTTGTCGGGGTAAAGGTCAAGGTGTCGATGAACCTATTATTTTTTATAAAATAAGCTATGCTATATTTACTATAAAGGTGTTTTTATTTTTTATATATATTTTTATAAATCAATAAAAAAT
>CM025144.1:24369569-24383811 GCA_013467495.1 Gossypium gossypioides | reverse complement strand
CACATTTAGTTAACCATGCTAAAAGTGGGCAATTTTAGGTTTCATTTCTGTAAAGAATTTTTTTCAAGTATCAAAGTGATAAAATTCAACTTTAGGGTTCAATTGCGAATTTTTATACTTAATAATAGTATAAAAAAACAAAAGTTAGCATTTTAATTAGAATTTTTTTTTCTTTTGATGAAAATATAATATCTTAATTTTAATAGTAGATTTATTTTTATCGAAAGTTAAAAATATAAATGAATTTTACGATAAATCCACTTACACTCTCCAACTCCAATAAAATAGTGGTTAAGAGTCACCTTTCAGTTAAATTTTAATAAATTTTAATTATTCAACCTCAATTCAAAAATAGTGGTTAAGGGTCACCTTCAATTAAAGGTGTTTAATATCCTATGATGGGTTAATCTTAATAGAAAATGATTGACAAGAATGCATCCCAAATTTAAGCCAAGTGCTTCAAAAGCACAAGTGCCACTAACATGCCTTCTAGTGGTATACTATAGTTACCATCTTTGTGCTTGGCTATCGTGGTCATCAACTAGGCATTGTTACTTGGAACTAATTTTAGATAACTTCTAACTAAATTGTTAGCGTAAAGTGAGTGGCTAGTTTTCAACCCACTTTCTTTTGAAATTTTCGTTAACCTATTTGTCACCTAAAATTAACAACATGCATATAAATCAAATAAATTAAACTGCAACCATCTTTTTAAATAAGTATAATTATGTTCTAATTATTAAACCATTAACGTACAGATCTTCTAATCACATAAACAAATTAACTAATTATAGATTTGCAAACAGCATACAAGATATTGAGATGAAGCATAACAAATGAAAAATAAATAAAATAAAATAAAACTTAATATTAAATAAATTTCTCATGAGCTACTGTCATCTGCAAACGAATTGAGAGTTGAATATTACAACTATAAATTAAGAAAAGAAAAGTAAAATAAACTTTAGAATTGTTTTAATCTAAAACTTGCCTCTCCTCTCAAAGAAGAACTAAAAAGTAAGAGCAATTTTACAAGGCGAAAAGATCAATTTGCCAATTTAAAAATAAAATAGAAAATATATGCAGTTTTTAAGGCCAAGTAGCAGTGCCAATAGCACAAGCCCCAACCTTGGAAGACAATTCACACTAATTCAATTTTCCCAATTATTCCTCGCTCTGAAGCCTCGAACCTGTTTTTCCTTCCTTGAGCTCGTTCTAATGCCAACAAAATACCTTGGCAAAACTTATCAAATAAAAATATATAAAATTACTAAAAATAACATTAAAACACTAAAAAAAACAAATACTCATTTAGAACAAAAGGTTGTAATCAATTAAAAGGCTCAAAGTTAACTAAGAATTACTTAGAAATAATGCAAATGTGAGCAAATAAGAGCCTAAAAATGTGTAACAATTACTCGCACATTAATGACAAGATATATACACATTGACATTTTGAGTAAGATGATTTATTCTCATTTAACATATAGAAAAAATAATAAAAATGTTTAATAATTATTCAACTATAAAAAAAATACTAAGGTGTAATTACCATATATTTAAAAATATTAAATCACATTATTTGATGAAATTAATAAAAAAAAAATAGTCAAAGAAAATGTTCCATTTATTGCTTTTGATATTTAAGTCATTCATTAGGGAATTTCCGTATTGTAAAATCGTGTTTAAATAGATGTCACTTACCTATATAAAAAAATATACGTCTATCCTTCTTATTGTTGTTGCACAAGATAACAACCGAAACATCCTGCCAATAACCTTTGTCATTATCAACAGAGTCATGAGAGTTTCTCTTGATAAACTTGTGCATGTGTGTTGTTAAAGACACATCATATGCTTGATATTTGATCGAGCTAAGGAGACCATAGCTGCGATAAAGCATTCTTGGGTTTATTGGAATTTTGTGCATTAAATTTGGCATATTGCATGCAACTTTCACAAACAGTACCAAAATCTTGATCTATGCTAAAAGTTATTATCATGGGCACATACTCAATGCCTTTCGATACTTTTGTTGTTATCTTCTTCTCTTTTTTTTTTTTACAACTTTTAACTAAACGTGAAATTCAACAGGGTACGAGCTACAAATGCCTCAATTCCGCTAAAGGTTGGTGAGACTACTAGCTAAAAACTTATACCTTGCGAATTGGTTAGATGAGATCCTTAAGCATCATTAGGCTTAGTCATATGATAAAGGCAATTTTAAGGTCACTAACCCAGTAGAGGTTATTTGTAATAGCTCGATTTTCAGTGGTGACAATGACGTTTTTAGAACTCCATTTTCATAGTTTGAGTCCATAAATATTAATATTTATGAGGTTAATATAAAAATATATTACAATAGGTTAATATAAAAATATATTAAACAGTTTGTTTAGGTTGTTAGCATTTCTGTTAACAACAGTTGAGCTACAATGTATTAGTATAAGTATGTGATTCAACAGAAAATCAAGCTTATGCAATACATTCATAAAGTTCTAAAGAAATTTTTTTGATCTAGTTTTAGATTCATTTCTCCTTAACTTTCCTATTACCTTTTTCCATTCTTCCTTTCATGGTATCATTCGCCTAAGATCCTGGTTGCGTTTCTTGCTGCGCTCTTATGGTTCAATCCACAAATTCTGTTTTTGCTACTAATGATCATTCCCTACCCATCCGTGACATGAAACCTTCGGTTCATTCTGAATCTGGTAAGACTCGTTTCATGCAAGGTTTTCCTAAACATGATACCACTAAACTCGATGAAGGCAACTTTATACAGTGGCAACAACATATTAAACTCATTTTCGAAGGGTATGATCTCACCAGATTTGTTGATGGCTCTCGTTCGTCTCCGTCGCAGTTTGTACCAAGTCAAGATGGTCATATGGTATTGAATCCAGAAGCTTCAGTTTTCCATCAGCAGTATAAACTCCTTGCGTCATGGATTCTCACCACATATTAAACTCATTCTAGACCACCGCTAATTGCATGTTTGCTGTCGTGACTGGTGCTAGGTTATCTCACATCAAACACGATCTGCATTTGATCAAGAAAGGTACACTAACCATTAAATAATACATAACTAAAATAAAAAATACCTGCGCTTTTCTTGAGGCCTCTGGTCACCAGATTTCGAACTTCGAGAGGGTGGAAATTGTCCTTGCGGGGTTGTCGTCAGAGTATGATGCAACGGTCACTCTTGCGTCTTTCTCCTTTAAACCCCTCCCACTACGTCGATTAATGGATGTTCTTCTTGAGTTTGAAAATAGACAACAGTGCACGGTAGTCGAGAATCCCTACCATGCGAATCTCGCTGAGTCGACCCCTCTCTCGGCACCGATGATGGTAGACTCCTCTCGATTCGTTCGGTCCTCGCCTGGTGGTCGTGGGCGCAGTTTTAGGGATCGTGTCCAGTGCTAGATTTGTGGTCGCTTTGGTCATCTGGCACAATAATGTTTTTTTACAGGTTCAATCGAAACTATGATGGTCTAGTGTTGGTGATAGTTCGTCCGCATATTGACCAATCGTTTGATGCGACGCGTGGCGGTGGTTCATCCTAATTCTCTCCTCTTAGTTCGGCCCATGATGATGGTCATGATTATCAGCTACGGTTTGCGCCTCCACTTGCATTTGGAAGGGACGATCCTAGGATTTTCTCTCAATCTCAGTTTGCTCATAATTTTACTAACCCTAATTTTGTTGCTTCCCTTAGGTCGGCGGCTAACCATGTCCAATATGGTGATAGTGGGTCGCGTCTTCAATATGGTAATGGGTCACATATTTCTAGTCATGTGGGCTATGCCAATGGTGGGCCGTGTGTCTCTAATTTGTGCATCAACATGCCAATTGCAAGGGACCCTGATCAAAGGGCTTCGATTGGGCCACAGGTGCATTGGTCCACTAAGCTTAGGGCTTATGTTTCTCAAGAACAATCTCCTGAATTTGTTATGGTGCGTCAATATCTTTCCTACGAGGCTTGACCTACAGTTGGGCTTCCTCGCATTCCTGATGTGTCAGGCCCTGACTCATCCACTGGTTCTGAGTCTCATATAAATTTGGCTTAATATGGGTCTCCACTTGAGCCCATGGGTCCTTCATCGTGGTATCCTTACTCTGGAGCTACGCATCATGTATGCAAAGAGGATTTCGCTCTGAATGAGTCCACACACTATTCAGGTACTGCTCCAATTTTAATGGGCGATGGGACTCGGGTTCTAATTAAGAGCATTGGGTCTTCTACTTTGGCTGCAAAAAATAGGTTATTGCATCTCTCTAATGTTTTACTTGTACCGACCATTCGCAAGAATTTGTTGTCTGTGTCTCAGTTTACTCGTGAAAATAATATGTTCTTTGAATTTCACCCTTTTCATTGTGCAATAAAGAATATACAAACTCTAGACATCTTACTGTGGGGCCACACTCGTGATGGGCTGTATCAATTTTCCCAATTGTCCCCTGATAGTAGTGGTGAGTATCCTTCCATGCATCATACTATAGTTCAATCGGGTTCTGTAGCTAGCAAACTTTTTGAACTTTGGCATCGGTGGCTTGGTCATCCCTCTAACCGAATTGTTCAGTTTATTTTAAATAAGTGCCATGTTGTTTCTAATAAGGATTGGCTTGGTTTTATATGTACTGCTTGTCAAAAAGGAAAATTTCACAAATTGCCCTTCTCTACTTCTACTACTACGTATACTTGCTCATTTGAGTTAGTTGTGTCAGATTTGTGGGGCCCTGCTTCTGTGGGATGTGGCAATAATTGGTACTATATATCATTTGTTGACATGTTTAGTCATTTTACTTGGTTGTTTCTCATTCAAAAAAAATTTAAAGCTCTTGAGCGTTTTCTTAAGTTTCAGAAGATGGTGAAAACTCAATTTGGGAAGGATATTAAGCAATTTCAAAGTGATTCAAGTTGCAATTATTGCGCAATTACATCAGTGCTTGCTCAACATGGTATGGTTCATCGAGTCTCCTGTCAACATACATCTGAGCAGATTGGAGTGGTGGAGCAAAAACATTGTCATATTGTTGAAGTCGGTCTTACGCTCCTTGCTCAAGCAAACCCACCATTGAAATTCTGGGGATACACCTTCACATGTGCCTTGCATTTGATAAACAGATTCCCCACCCCTGTATTGAAGGGTAGCTCCCCATACATGGTTGTTTATGACGCGGATCCCTCTTATGATCATTTGCGAGTGTTTAGATGCTGTTGTTTTCTTTACCTCCGTCTATTTCAAAATCATAAATTGGATTTCCGGTCTCAATCATGCACATTTTTGGGATATAGTTCTCAGCATAAAGGGTATCAATGTCTTACGCCTGATGGTAAGGGTATCAATGTCTTACGCCTGATGGTAAAGTTGTTATTTCTCAACATGTTTTTGATAAATATCGATTCTTATATCTTGAATAACCTATGTCTACTAATACACTGAGTGAGCATGTTTCTACACATATTCCCATTGTGCAGCCTTTGTCCTCATCTACTGTGCTTTCTGATGGTTGTCCTGATACATCAGTCGGTCTCACTACTTCTGCTCCTACAGACCTAGCTTATTTGACAGAATATTTGAATGTCTTGCCTCTTAATAGGAGCCCTTCCTTTTTTGATACTGCCAGTTCTAGTTCGATCACTCCTACTATTGCCCCCACACCTCTGCCACTTGGAAATACTCATCAGATGGTTACGTGCTCTAAAGTTGGCATTTTAAACTTAAAGTTTTAGTTGTTGAAATCTCTGAGCATGAGCCATGCACAATTGACGAAGCTTTTACTCATGAGGAATTGAAGGCAGTGCCTCAAGCTGAGTATGATGCGTTGATTCGGAATTTCACTTGGGAGTTAGTGTCTTTACCACCTAGAAGAAAGACAAATGGTTGTAAGTGGTTATTTTAGGTAAAAAAGAATCATGATGGTACTGTGGCTCGACGTAAGGGTCGTTTAGTTGCTAAAGGGTGTTCTCATGTACCAGGGTGTGATTTTAGAGAAACATTTAGTATGGTCGTTAAACCAGCTACTATTCAGACTATTTTGTCTATTGTAGTATCCAAAGACTGGCAACTTCAACAGGTTGATGTTAATAATGCCTTTCTCACTGGCAATCTTACTAAAGAAGTTTATATGCAACAACCTCCAAGGTATGTACAATATGATGATAATGGCAAACAACTTCTATGTCGGTTAACAAAAGCTTTGTATGGATTGCGGCAAGCTCCACGAGCTTGGTTTGATAAGCTGAAAAAGTTTCTTCTCTCATTAGGATTTGTTCTTTCGAAATCTGATGCCTTTCTGTTTATCCCTGTTACTAGCAAGTCAACTATGTATGTATTAGTCTATGTGGATGATATTATCATTACTGGAAATTTGTCTATAGATATTGATACGTTTGTACGACAACTTCATATTGAGTTCTCTCTTAAAGACATGAGAGATCTGTATTATTTTTTGGGGATTTAGGTTACTCGTTTTGCTACTAGGAACCTTCATATGTGTCACCGTAAGTATGTCATTGATCTTCTTGACCGGTGCTCTTTGACCAATGCCAAAGCAGTACATACCCCTATGGTTAGTTCTTCCACTCTATCTGAACATGATGGACGTCTACTTGCTAATCCTACTGAATATAGAAGTCTTGCTGGTGCATTACAATATATTGTTCTAAAATGACCTGATATTGCTTATGTTGTTACCCGCATTTTTCAATTCATGCATGCCCCGACTAACACTCATATGATTGCTTTAAAACGAATTTTACATTATCTCTGTGGTACTGTTGATTATGGGTTGATGTTTCGCCCTTCCACCTGACTATCGTTGGTCGGCTATGCTAATGCTAAATGAGATTGGATTTTGATGACCGCTGATCCACCACCGGTTATTATATTTGTTTTGGTGACAATCCTATTTCGTGGTGCTCAAAGAAACAACAAGTTCTGTCTCACTCCACTGCTGAGGCTGGGTACCCAAGGTTGGCTGTCGCAGCATCTGATGTTACGTGGACAATCTTGTCGTTAAAGAATTGAATTTTTGTTCCATTAATATTCCTACTATTTGGTGTGATAACTCTAGTGTTGTCGTTGTGGCTACTAATCTGATTTTACACTCTAAATTCAAGCATGTTGAACTTGATCTATTTTTTGTTCGTGAGAATGTGGCTGCTGGTTCACTTCTTGTTGAGAAGGTTTCGGCTTGTGATCAGGTTGCTGATATTCTCACAAAGTCATTGTCTGTATCCTTTTTTTTGTCGTTTTCAACATCTTTTTTGTCTCATCGAAGTTAAGGAAGATCGGTGAATGTTAGAGTATAACTAAGCTGCAAGTTAAACAATTAGTTTCTTTAGGTTGTTAGCATTTCTGTTAACAGTAATTGAGGTACAATATTTTAGTATAAGTATGTTATTTAGCAAAAAATCAAGATTATGCAGTACATTCATAAAGTTCTAAAGAAATTTGTTTCATCTAGTTTCAGATTCATTTCTCCTTAACTTTCCTATTACCTTTTTCCATTCTTCCTTTCAAATTGATAGTTAATTAAGGTGTAAGGTGACCGCTGCCAAACATGCAAATGTTTGACTAGAAAATACTGCACCGTTATATATGAAATTAAAGCAATAGTGTTTGCAAGTATACGGGTCAAATTGTAATATAGTATGTGTTACAACAGAACATTGGGATGTATTCCAAGGGTCGTACCCAAGGGAGGATGAATTAAATTTATTGAAAATATCTTTACAATACTAAGTCTAAATAGTAATAATTAAATTCTATATTGCGATGAATCATGAAATAGATTAATGTTAGAAATTAAATAACTAAAATAAATAAACAACTAAATCAATTAAACCAATCAGGAAGATAAACTCATTTGAGGGGTCGCAATTAACTTTAGATTCGAGTTTTAGGGTGGATTAGCTATTAACTAACTAATTATTACCTCCCGACCTCTAACTTATTAATTAAGTTGTTAATACTCGCTTATCTCCCGACCTCACTTTTTCAACTAAGATAAATAACAATTTACTCAGAAAACTTATCTCCCAATCTCGTTAACCTTTGATTACTTCTTAGGGTTTTCAAGCCTAGGGTTTAAGAACACGTAATTTATACATATTAATCCTATCGGAAAACCCTTAGTTGTAATGACCTGATTTTCTGCAGTATCAGAAATGATAGTTTTGGAACTTCTTTTTCTGATGATCAAGATTTAGAATATTTACGAGGTTATTACAGTATTATACTAAATTTTGGTTTAATAAATTTAGTTACGAGGAAAGTTAGTCAAGGTAGAAGTATATCAGTTCAAAAGTTAATGGTTTTAGAAATTGAGGTATCAGGAACTCGTTTCTTTAAATTGAGCTCATAAATATTTAATATAAATATTGGTGCATTTGAAAACATATTCCCAAAAATGTCTCTCTGTGTGCATAACATTGCACTACGATCAACCATCTTGGCATATTCCTTGCTTGGTCCCTTCTTGCGAACTGGTTCAACTCAAGGACCTGCATTACAAATAAACGCCCATAAGTTCAATGTAACTTAATGAGTGTCAACCAGTTTTACCTTTAAATGATGATGTTGAATTCCTCAACATGAGAATTCTAAACTTCCTTTTAGATTTTGGAGGATACTTTTTTTATTCCTGGTGGTCAACTATATGCCAACCTCTAACTCGACCACCTTATACATGTTTCATTTGATTGGTGGATTACAGACTTCCCAACTTATAGTGGATCCCATTTTGCATTCACTTGAAGAAAGAAATTGGTTACATTTCCTAAAATGATAAACCCACAAAAACTACTCTCGGTGAATTCATATATTGTCTCTGGCAATTGTCAATTGCACTGTATCTTCAAATTGGTCCAAACAACGAACTTATTCTGATGAATCAAATGTTTTAGGTCATTAAATAGAATCTAAGATTACTTCAATACCTAACGTGTTAATTTCTCATTCTAGATACACCAAGCTTTCTATCCTAGCAGATTGCGAATGGCTGGTTTACCAGTTGGATGTACTATTGAGAATTCTTTCAGAAAATGCCCTAAGGGCATACCCAAAACTCGCCACAAAGGCAGACTAACAACTCGTCACTTGGTTGTTATAGAATTTACCTTAAAGGCTTTCTAGGTAATATGCCACAAAGGCTCTTCAGATAATTTACCGTAAAGGATTTTTAGATAATTTGCTAGAAATGCTTTTTAGATAATTCACCGTAAAGGCTTTTCAAAAAATTCACCACAAAGGCTTGGTTTTATTTTCCACTAAAGCCCCACACCATCTATTGTGTTTAGCAATATGGATTTACCTAAACTTAGCATAGCCTATGGTTTGCCCATCATCGCCCTCGGGACACTCAGAAACCCTAGTTGACAAATGCAGCTCATCAGCCATTACCAGGATATACCATGGTCATGGTCTTTCACTTACCTGCCATAATTGCTTGTTCTCGTGATTATTGTCCTAGTGGACCTTGTGTTTATGATCCTGAAAGACTACATGCTCGCCATTTTAGTCTTCGTGTTTACTTTCCTGACGGATGTCATCAAAGCACCACCGCGGGGTCTTTTATCTTAACACATACTTTCTCAACACTCCGTTCGAATCCCCTTATCGCCAACCATTCTTTGTCTTGCATAACTCAAATAACATAATGGACACATTTATATATATTTCATTCATAATCTTAACAGAATCATACTTCCTAACCTTAACTTTCCGTGCATTTTTACCAAACATTGACATATTCATGCAGCGCATCGTACACTTTAGAACATATATACAAATGCTTCACAGAGAACATACAACCATACATACATACAACAACTTCTCAAGAAGATATGCACATCGATCATACAAGGAATCATTATAATATAGTATGCAGAAGTCGGGTGTAGGGACTCACTAGAGACCTACCTTTACTTCAACCTAGAGTTCTATTTTGATTATTTTTCCCAATCCAGTAGCAACAATTTTTTACAAGATCATGGAATTTTCATTAGAATCTCTATTTATAGATAGTTTACTAACATTTCAACTACATGCAACCCCATGCAGGGCCTTTCACTCACACCCTATTGTTCTTACACCTTTCATCATCCTTACTCATCAACAATCATAATATACGGGGTTATAAGACTTACCAGAAGGTTGAATCATCAATTTATTAAATGAGGTATTAGCCCTATCTTATCGAAGAAGAAGAGAACATTTAGGTTGAAAGAAAAACCAAAACATAAAGTAGAAAGAGAACCATTTGGAAGGACTTCCCCCTTCACTAGATAAACTCCCTATCCCCTACTGTGGACTTTGAAAATTGTCGGCCTTTCAATATTGCCTCGCACTACATCTAATGTAGGTAAGGCGTACTCGCACAATGTCCTTTGATCCATTGGGATTTCTTCTCGAATGTTTGTTTGCCACTCTTATGGACCGTCAAATAATGGATGCTCTTGGGGTAAATTAATTACCATGGGTGGATTAGTATTCATCGACTGACGATTGCGCTTGTAATACCCATAACTGCTTCCATCGCAGGATTAGGGTTACGGAGTATCACCGTACATTTCAAAACATTTTGTAACAATAGCATCCAGTTCACTAGAATACTTAACATTTTTTTTTTACAAATAATTCAAATCAAAGTAAACATAAAGTTATTGACCCTAAATTGGGCCTACGAGGCCTTAAAAATAGTTTAAGATAATCAGGGACCATTTCGAAGCAAACCAGAAAGTTCAGGGAAAAACTAAAAAAATTTTAAAAAATAGGGGTCACACGGCCGTATGACTCAGCCCAGGTCGTGTGGTGCAGGGGCACGCCCGTGTGGCCAACCATGTGGCAGACCGTGTACCTTTTGAAATAATTCCACACGGCAGTGTCACAGGTTGTGTGCTAGCCCGTGTCATTTGAAATACCCTCACACAGGCGTGTCGTAGATCATGTGTATACTACACTTGAACACACTCAGGGCACACGCTTGTGTGGATTTTCCGTGTGTGACACACAATCATGTGACAACCCATGTCCTAAGTCATGTGTACCTAAACTTAACCCAAATCATGCACTTTTCTTCACCCATATACATAAGTACCAAAACATATTCAAACATACCATTTATAAGCCATCAAACATCTTTAATAACATTCAAAACATGCAAACATAACCAATCTAAGTGCCTGACCAATGTGCCATAATTGACACCACAATGTATTTCATAGCATTTCATTTCTATAATTGCATATAGAAGACATAATTTACACATCAAAATCTACATCCATTTCATTTCATACCATAACTCAACTTAGATAAAACATGCATATTTCCATAGTTATTCAAACACAACAACAAAAACTATAAGTGTAAACTTGCACCAAACTAAGTAATAATACAATATATCCAAAAGGGTCTTATTACATGCCATATATACCAAACCAAATCAAAGTTTACCAAAGATTCCCGAATGGTGTGGTTTTTTTATGCTGATCTGATCTCTCGATCCACAAATGAATCTACATGAAATAAGACAATTGATAAGAGTAAGCTTTCGTAAAGCTTAGTAAGTTCATCAATTGAACAGTAAAGCTTATCAAATCAAACATAAATAATAATTCAAATAAATACTAGTGAACATAGTTACTATCAATCGCAACTTTCAATAGATGAATAATGATCAGAACATTATTTCAATATTTATTTTCGAACCATCAGTCCAATGAGACCTCATTTCGTGTAATCAGTGGATATGGCTCGTTTGAGCATGCATTCAGTATAATCAGTGGATATCGCTCGTTTGAGAAAATATTCAATATAATCAATGGGTATCGCTCATTTAAGCAAACATTCAGTATAATCAGTGGATATTGCTCGTTTGAGCAACTATTCAATAGAATTAGTAGATATTGCTCGTTTGAGCACTTCAGTAGAATTAGTAGACATTGCTCTTTTGAGCACGTTCAATAGGATCGGTAGATATTGATCGTTGAGCACTTTCAGTAGAATCAGTAGATATTGCTAGTTTGAGCACTTCAGTAGAATCAGTAGAGATTGCTCGTTTGAGCACATTCAGTAGGATTAGTAGATATTGCTTGTTGAGCACTTTCAGTAGAATCAGTAAATATTTCTCGTTTGAGCACTTTCAGTAGAATCAGTAGACATTGCTCGTTTGAGCACATTCAGTAGGATCAGTAGATATTGCTCGTTGAGCAATTTCAGTAGTATTAGTATATATTGCTCCTTGAACACTTTAGTAGAATCAGTGTTCCCCTTTTTTTTTCTTTTTCAAGATCATACCATTATACAATATAACATTTAAGAAAATTATATTAACAAATAATATAATAATCATTAGAAGTATAAATAAATGTAAGAACTTACATGATTGATTTGCAATAACGGCTCAGAGTATCTCAGTCAGTGATTGATGTTATTTCAATTCGTTATTTCCATTTCAATTACACACATCAATAAAATTCAACACTATGAAATTAGGTTTATATAATACAATTATAAATGTACTAAAATTAAACCAAACGAACTTACCTGACTAAATTGCAGGAATGACGAAGGTACAAGAATTATTCAGTAATTTTCTCTTCTACTCAGTTTTCCACTTGTTCTTGATCTAAAATAATATTTTCATTCAATTAACTAATTCCAATAGTAAAATTAGCTTATTTTATGCAATTAAGTCGTTTTTTAAATTTTTACAAAATTATCCCCAATATTTCATTTTTATGCAATTTACTCCCTAAGTCCCAATCATTCAATTTAACAATTTTCTATTAAATCTAAGCTTATCCGATCTATTAAGTCCTTAATTATAGCCCATACGTGCTGTTATTTTGCATCAAGTCCTTGTACTTTTACTATTTTTACATTTTGGTCCTTGAACATTAAAATCAAGAAAAACTACTTTACAAAATAGTCCTATTTAGCAACCAAGCTTAATATTATACCATAAAACTTCAAGAACAACTCAATTTCATCAATGGCATAATCCAAAACATTTGACAGTATTATAAATTACTCCCCGGGGTTAGCCAGTTTAAACTAATACGAGCTCAAAAACATAAAAATTACAAAAAATGGGCAACAATTACCTACTAAATAAGGAAGCCTACCTTGGCCGAAACTTACAAGGTCCTCCCATGGTGTATTTGATTCTCCCCCACCATGAAGAAAGAAAAAAGGATGATAATATCTTTTGATTTCTTTAATTTTAACTTTTTACTAAATTGCCCTATTAATATAACTTGTAGAATTATTAAATCATGTCCATAAATGTCCATAATATAATTATAGGGTATAATTACAAACCAAGGAAGGTTTAATTTCACAATTGGTCCTTTAATTATTTTAAATTTTAACTAAACAAGCTTAATTTTAATTTAATCCTAAGCTAATTAGGACAAATGAGCAAATAACCCAAAGGTTAGTGGATCTAATCGTGCCACCACCGCTTGGAATTTTTTACCGTGGTTTAATTACCATTTTGGTCCTTTTACTATTCTAAATCTATAACAATTGACATTTACCTCTTTTACAATTTAATCATTTTCCCATAATTAAGCAATAAATCATCAAAATTACTGGATCAAACATCAATTCATGTAATGACCCGAAAGTCAGTGGAATCAGAAATGATGATTTCAAAATACTGTTTTTCGAGGATAAGATCAGTGAATATTATTTATTAATATTTTCAAGGATATTACAGTATCATATTGAAGTTTGGTCTAATAAATTTGGTTATTTGGAAGTTAGATAATGTACAAGTGTATCAGTCTTAAAGTCGATGGTTTAAAAAATTGAGGTATTGAGGCCTCGTTTTCGTAAACCAGACTCGTAAATATTTTTATTAAATATTTACGGAGTTATTTTAGAAACAATTTGAATTTCAGTTAGATAATTTCGTTGAATTAGTGTGTAATTTGAGTACAGGGACTAAATCAAATAAGTGATAAAAGTAGGAATTAATACCAAATTATAAGGTAGATTTAGGTTAAAGGACTTATTAAGTAAATAAGCCATTATTTAAATAGGTATGTGATAGTGGACGGTTATAGTAATATTATAAGTATTATAAGTTAAGTTATTATAATACTTAAATTATAATTATGTTATAAAAGAATATATAATATTAATAATAATATTATTAGATATTAGTGAGAGGAGAGAAGAAAGACAAGCATATTTTCTTTTAATTTTCTTCTTTTCGAAACAAAAGGAAA
>CM025144.1:24355402-24367997 GCA_013467495.1 Gossypium gossypioides | reverse complement strand
CTATATTACAATGAATCAAAAAAGAGAAGAATGTTAGAAATTAAATAGCTAAAATAATCAACATTAAAATAATAAAAAAAACCTAAATCAATTAAACCAATCAGGAGGATTAACTCATTACAGGGGTTGTAATTAACTTCGGATTTGGTTTTTAGGGTGGATTAGCTATTAACTAACCAATTATTACCTCTCGGGCTCTAACTAACTAATTAATTGGTTAATACTCGCTTATCTCCCGACCTCAGCTTCTAAACCAAGATAAATTACGATTTACTTGGCAAATTAATCTCTCGGTCTCTTTTAACCTTTGATTACTTCATAGGGTTGTCAAGCCTAGGGTTGAAGAACATGTAATTTATACCAACTAATCCTATCGGGAAACCCTTAATCTCTTTTAATCACATCCCCATCCACTCGTTAATCTCTCTTAGGGGATTTAGCTACACATGGTATTCATAATCACAATCTCAATTGAAATAAACACAATTAAATCTAAAGACAAAAGACATGATGAAATAATCTTAATGATGTTGATTGAAGCACAGAGTAGAAAATCTCTCGATTAAGATAACAAGAATCATCACTTGCAAAAGAGAATAAATTGAAATACTTCAATTGAATAAAAGAAATCTTGGATTGAAATCGATTCCAAGAGGAAAGAACAAAGCGTTTTAGAAAAAAAAGGAAAACTAAACCTAAACCCTACTCCTAAACTACGAGGGTTTTAGGATGTGTCTCAGATGACTTAGTTACATCAAACCCCTAAGGTTTTATTTATAGGAGTGTTGGCAGCCCGAATTAGGTCTTCGGCACATCCTAGGTCTTCAGCACTTCCTTAATCTTCCTATAAAGTTGATTGTCCGGGCGAAAATAGCATTGCAATGCTTGGGCACCACCTCGACCCTATGTCGTGCCATACACAAGCTATGGCACGACACAACATCAATTTTATGCAAGTGGGTTTGTGACATACTTTAGTGGCTTAGGAAACTTGTGCATCACTCGTCCCAAGTTCCTACGTTTGTTCGGCCTATAATTCATCATCATACACTCAAATCAACACATTAAAACTACCTAAGGCCTGTTTTGGCCTAATAGGTCAAAAACACTCACAAATGTGTTAAAAACACTTATTTTACTAATATTTAATACTAACTACTAAATACGAAAAATAAAGTAATAAATAAAAAATAGCTAGAAAACAAGCTTTCTAAGTGCGGAAATATCCAAAATAACTACTACATTTGACGTCAAGTCACATGGACTAAATTGTAAAAGTTTATCGCTATAGATTTTTAAATGGTTAAAGGACAAAAAGAGCAATTGAACCAATTTTCATTAATGGATAATGAAATTTGATGTTGGCGTCCACAAGTTTTAATTAATTAAAAATAAGGTTAACTAAATAAGGTTAAATTAATAAATTAAGATTAAATTATTTTTAATTAATGTGTAAAGGTTAAATTTGGTAAAAAGGAAGAGGAAGTTATCATCTTTCTCATCATTTACCTCCATGGTCAAATGTTAAAGGGAGAAAAACCCTTAAAGCTTTTGATTTTCAATCCTTAAAAAGGTAAGCTCAATCAAGTCCTTTATTTATAAATTTTATATTTTTGAGATCATGGGAGCTAGATTATTCTGACCCATTCACCACCTCAGGACGTACCAACGTCCAAAGTAGAAATCCTGCACAAAATATATGAAAAAGCATTATCCGCAAGTATACGGGTCATGTTGTAATATAGTTATAACGGAGTAGATGAGAACTCCGAGGATCGTACCTAAGGGAGACGAGCACTAAATTGATTCTAACCTAAGCATTAATAAATCTAATTAGAACTTTGATGAATTATATTACGATCAAATATAAAGAAAGGTTTTTGATATTCTTAATAATAATAAAACTAAAAAGAAAATAAATGAATAAATAAATAATGAGAAATCAAATAATAAAATTTATCAAATTAGAGTATGGGTGATTAGCTTGCTTCGATAATAATAATCAACTATCTCTTCGGGTTTTCTTGTTCAATCAACTAGTCGATATCGCAGCAGGATCTTCCACTAGAATAATGAGTCAGTGAGAACTACTTATCTCTCAACCTCATAGCCTAGATCAGTTCAAGGTTAAGGTGTTCATAGATAGGCCATATCAATTTTGAGTTAATTCCCACGTTAATGACTTTCTAGGGTTGTCAGGCTTAAGGCTTAAGTTCATCCTTTCCTAAACTGTTGATCCGCTAAGAGAAACCTACAAAATAGTTAATTAATCATACCTCCACTCTCTAATCCCCCACATGAGGATTAGTTCCTCATGGATCTCATAAACTGATGCGAACATCAAGGTCTAATCAAGGGAGCATGGACATG
Source organism: Gossypium gossypioides (assembly GCA_013467495.1). Taxonomy (NCBI): domain Eukaryota; kingdom Viridiplantae; phylum Streptophyta; class Magnoliopsida; order Malvales; family Malvaceae; genus Gossypium; species Gossypium gossypioides. Next base: position 24,365,627 of record CM025144.1, on the reverse strand, counting down.
ATGGGCTAACTCTACCTCAAGGCCTTATTACGAGATCGAAAACTAAGCATATCAAGTCCAAATTGATTGTAGTAGTCCAAGAGTTTGTGATGAAAACCTTACAAGCTTATTCACATGAAAAAGGAGATCAACATTCACAAAATAAGATTCTAAATCTTAGTTTAAGAAACCATATTTTGGAGTTGGAATGAAATGGATCACACTGACAAGCTTAAACAAGTCTAATCTTAAAATGAACAGATCCAACATTCAGTATTAGCCCATGGGGACGTCCATAAACCTATATTGAAATTTCAACTAGAGTCTACTTAGATCACTTTAGGACTTAGCTTATTTTTCAGTTTTAGTTTGGCCCAATATGTTAATGGCCCAATTAATAAGCTTAGTCAAGTCAAGTTGTCTTCCATAATTTTTAAGGATTCGTTTGGCTAAATTGTAGGGATTTGTCTTCCACAAATTTAGGTATTTGTTTCTCTTTTACCCAACCTCCTTGTAGTATAAAAAATAGTGTTATCCACTATCTTTAGGACATTGTGAGTTTGTTTATTAATACAAAAAATACTCTTTGAGTTTCTTTTTGCAAGATTTGTTTCTTGTTTATTTTAGAAGTTGTCCAAACAATCGTTTTAGATTGTTGGGGATTGTCTTCAAGCTTCAACTTGCCAAGGGAGTTGTTGAATCTCTTTTTTGGAGGATAGATTAAAATCGATTGAAGGGAGTTGTTGGATCTCTTTTTCCAAAGGCTTCTTAAGGTGTCTATTCAATCATCCAAACTCCATCTTCCATCTTCACTTTTATCCACCCATCATCCTTTTCATCTCTTATTTGATTTTACTTGATGTTTATTTTATTTATTTGCTTTCTTGAATCTAATCACTTCAAGTTCTTTTTTTTTTAAGGTTCAAGAATCTAAAAATACGTTTGGTATTAAAGCTACATTTTTTCATTTAAGTCAATCTAGCGCCTTAAGTCAAATATACAACTTGAAAGCTTTTCAATCCTAATCCGCTGCTTATATCATAAACAATATCAACTTGATATAAATAATAGATATGGATAATAATTCAAGAGTATAAAGTTTAGAAGAAGCCTGATTTGTATTAAAATAGAATGTCAAATCCTTATAAAGTTTCATCATGTTCACCAATCTTATTTATTTCGCAAAGCAAAGAACAAAAACTGAAATAAACCTAAAGCCTAATAAAAGAAAAAGACTAAAAACTAAACTTAAGAAAAATTTATACATTATGAAAACTGTCCATAACATGTGTTAAATGAGCCTATTTATAGACTTTAGAGTGGTCGTCGTCCTTAACCCTAGGTCAGCTACCATCCTCATGCTTAATGTTTGCTTGTGTGGACCACAATACCCCTAGCTCGTAATTATTTACCGTATGAAGGTGATGTCGCGACACACCAGGTTCTGTGCCGCAACATTGAGGGCAGTATGCTTTATCTTCATGGTGTCTTCAAGGGTGTGTCGCAACATCCTTAGGTTGTGTCGCGACATTGAAGGCAATCTTGAAATTCTTCTATTCTGCTCCATATGTTGCGACATCCAGCTCTCCGTGTTGCAACACAACGACCAGTATCAAGTTAGCAGGTCTTCTGATGGTCTCTTGCACGTTCACCAAGTGTATTAGCTCACATTTAGGTCTCATTCGACCCCTAACGTCAGTAAAAGACTCAAATTACACAATTTATTAAATTTAAATAGAATTACAAAAAATTAAATCAAACTTAGCAAAAGTGCTTGTATTCAGGTTCTTAATGTGCAAAAACTAGTTTAATCTGCTAGACATTTAAGCCATTGCTTATCCTCGAGCAAAACAAACAAAAATAGAAAATGAAAAGATGACCCTTGAGCAAGTATGGTACAAATGTTAGCTTTGGTGCACATGAATAAGCATTTCATATTCACATATAATTTCGGCATGATATATAGCTGACTTACCACTTTTGATATCAAGCATCTAAGTTTAATATATTACAAAGCATATAAGTACTAAGGACCTCAAATGTTCGAATCCATCAATATATTATACAAGTAATCTGATTATCCTAGTAGAATACAAACAGTCGTAAATGCAATTATTTAGTACGATTTCAAATTGTAAATAAGTCTACCTAGATCACATAGAGTTTTTCAGCTTTTAACGTTCTGAGGCTTGGGATAGGTATGGAATTCAAGAATAGTAAGCATCAAATAGTTTCAAGCATAAAAATAGTTTGACACATCATATTGTCCCCTATTCTCCCCTTAGTGACCCTTTCTCGCTCACCGTCTTATTTCTCCTTCTCTCACCTTCCTTTTTTCTCCTTATAGGAAATCTCAACATCATATAGTAACTACGGCTAGCTCACGAGTTTTTGTATAGTTAATGAACTAGTTTTTCTTTTTCTTTTTTTGTGACTTTGTGACTTTTCTTTTTCACGGTACCTCACTCACAAATGCTTTTATTTTTCACATACTTTTTCTAATCACTTAATTTTATTTTTGAATTTATTTTCTTTTTGCACTTTTAAGCTAACCTATAATCACTATACTACATTGATTTTTTCTATCACTATATTTTTACAAAACCACTGTAATGTATCTACTTAACCCTCAATATGCATGGCCAGGCATCTATATATCATGCAATTTAAGACAAAAAAAAATGGTATGCACAAATTATTGTTTTTAGCCCGAGTTTTTTATAGAGGTTCATCAAGAAGTATTTTCTGGCTCAAAAATAGGTACTAAGTATGAATAAATAAATGTTAGTTTTTTGGCTCTGGGTGTATACCAAACAATGCCTTAGGTCATCCCTAGGTATCTCAATATTCATAAATTAGTTAACCAAACAGTCACAAATTCAATAATCTATCATTCATACTAGTATGCTCGTTTCCTTGATTTTCTATATCATTTGGTACATTCAATTGCTTAATTCCTATTTACAATGTAATAAAGAGATCTTAATAGTCTAATAAAAAAAATTTTAAAATCACCTATCATCATGCCAAATATACCGTAAATACAATCAACCTATGTAAAATGCTCCTAACCAATCACTTGTATTTCTACAAGCTCAAGCAGACAATTGACAAAAGAAAATCAAAGAAAAGTATAAAAATTTAAATCAATTGGTGGGTGCTTCCTCCTTTGATTGTTGAAAGTTCACATTGTTTGTGTTTCTACTATGTGGGGATTTTGTACAAAAATTCATAAATATCTCAATTGAATTCTAGTAATTTATTAAACGTTACTAATTACAATATTCTAAGAATTAACTTAACTTTCCTAACAGACTTTAAACCTAAAAAAAAAAAATCCTACTAAATGTATAAATTATTTTAATGTATTATTCATCTTCCTCTTGGAGTCCTCTTTTTCTCCTCTCCTCTTTTTGTTTTCTTTTTACAATTATGTATTTTCTATAGACATCATCTCCTAGTAGTTTCTTCGGCGGATTCATCTCTTTGTCCAACTGCTCTATAGGCACTCCTGATCTTTTACATAATTATGTGATCAGATATGGAAAGAATGTTCATTTTTCCTGATTTTGTGCAGATTCGATCATATTTCGATATATCTATGTACCAAATCATATTTGTTTCTTTTGCAGGATGGCATAAACTAGAATAACTTGGACTAGGCTAATATCAGAAAGATCAGTTGTACGCCAAATCTTTGAAAACACAAATTTCATCCATATTTTGCTTTTTGAGTCATCAGTGTTTGGTTGAATGTCTTAGGTATTTTTGTTCCTATTTGATATGTCCAAACTTATTTTCCCTCTATTAAAAATAGCATAATCTCTTTCGTGTCTATGTTCTTGAATTCTTTAAGATCTTTTTTGTATAAGTAATCACGATAATAATAGGGAGCGTCATAAAACAGACAAATACTTCTTTTAGTTACTATGGCATTAACTCCTCTAAATTTAACAAAGGTTCGCATCTCATAGAAAGGTTTTATCGTTTCCCTTTCTTTCAACGCAAGATAAAATTCCTATACTATGGGTATTACTGTTGGCTCTTCAAGTGGCAAGCAGAAATTATTCCACTCTTTTTGTTGTAATCTCCCACACGACTTTACAATTTCTCATTACTGGATCAAATCCTTGTTCTTGGACAGTGGCAAAGGAATCTTGTTTTCTCCACAATGATGTGTAGGTAATGAGAAGAGTGATGTGACCTATTTATCTTTGAAGAAGAAATTAATACACTTTGGGAATTATAATTGTGTTAGGAAAAGTATTTCTAATTGTTAGAAGGTTAAAGAGTTCTAAATTTACTAGAATCTAATTATAAAGACGTCAGTTGTTAGTTTAAATTCGAACAGTAGATTACGCAGGTTTGTCGCGACAACCCTTAGAGGTGTCGCGATGTTGAAGACGGTTTACCTATTCTAAATTCCATGCAATGTAGTGACATGAAGTATTGAGGTCGTGACACTGAGACTAGTCTCTGCTATGGTCTTTTCTTGCTTCAGTGTTTTTTGTCATGTCACTTATTTCATCCGTTTCCCATTTTTTCCTCAACTAGTCCTCGTTTTTATCTTGGCTCCATATGCTTTTGCATTGTAAGGTCTGAGCATCATTGACTTCCTTATTTTTCCCTCCAAATTAATGTTAGACTTTTTATCCATTTACAAGAAAAAAATGACCTCCCTTTCTAATAAGTTCTATTTTTCGCTGAGTTGTTACATGGTTTAAGGTATATGGACCAGTCCATCTTGATTTTAGCTTACCAAAGAATAATTTCAATCTTGAATTAAATAACATCACTTTTTTTCAAGGTAGGAACTCTCGCTTCCTGATCTTTGCATATGCCTAAGTCTGCTCCTTTCTTTGTATAATTTCATATTTTCATAAGCCATGAAATAAAATTCTTTTAATTCTTGTAATTGAATAGTCTTTCTTCGTTTGTTAGTTCTGGACCTAAATTCAATTCCTTGATTGCCCAGTATGCTTTTCTTTTTTAATTCAATCGGTAAATGACAATTTTTTCTGTAAACTAATTTATAAGGAGACATCCCTAACGGAGTTTTATATCATGTTCTATAAGCTCATAATGCATCATCTAATCTTGCTGCCCAATCTTTCCTACTTGGATTTATTGTCTTTTCTAAAATTCCTTTAGTTTCTCTATTGGATACCTCTGTTTGGCCATTAGCTTGAGGATGATATGTTGTTGTCATTCGATGTCTCACATTGTACTTGGCTATGGTGGCTTCAAATTGAAGAGCTTCACATTGTAGTGTAATTACATTGTGTTGCATTAAGTGTCTTACTTGTATAATGAATGGATCCAAATATGTTATTTCTCTTTTGTCCCAGCACTGCTCCTACAGCATAGTCACTAGCATCGCACATTATAATAAAATATTTTGACTAGTTAGGAGTAATAATTACTATGAAAAAATAAGGTTTTCTTTTTTACCTCAAAAGCTTTGATGCATTCCTGGTCGAATACAAACAATGTCTCTTTCTAAAAAAGGTGATTTAGCAGCTTAGAGATTTGGTCGAAATCTTTTATGAATTGCCAATAGAATCTAGCATGGCCCAGAAAATTTCTCACTCGCCGAACTATTGTAGGGTTCAGAAGCTTCTTAATAACCTAAATTTTAACTTTGTCCACCTCTAAGCCTTTTCTTAATATTTGATATCCTAAAACCAATCCTTCCTTGACCATGAAGTGACATTTTATCTAATTAAGCACTAGGTTGGTTTCTTCGCATCTTTGTAGGACTTTTTCCAGCTTGTCCAAACATTCTTGAAAGGAATCTTTGTATACTGAAAAATCATCCATAAACACATCCAAGCCTTCCTCCAACAAGTCAGCAACAATAGTAGTCATGGATCTCATAAAGATTGCTAGGGCATTGCAAAGTCCAAACGGCATTCGTTTGAACGCATAGGTACCAAAAGGACATGTGAAAGTAGTTTTTTCTTGAATGTTTGGATGTATTGGGATTTGATGGTATCCTGAGTATCCATAAAGGAAACAATCATAATCCTTCCCTACCAATCTATCAAGCATTTGATCAATGAAAGGAAGTGGGAAATGATCTTTTTTGTTGCATCATTTAGTTTTCGATAGTCAATACATACTCTCCAACCAGTGACTGTCCATGCTGGAATTGATTCATTCTTATCATTTTCGACCATTTTCAATCCACTTTTCTTTGGAATACAGTGTGTAGGATTAACTCATTCACTGTCGAAGATAGCATAAACAATGCATGTGTCTAACCATTTGAGCAATTCCTTCTTCAGCACTTCATTTATATTCGGATTAAGCTGGCGATGTGCATTTGCTACCAATTTTTTTTTCCTTATTCTTATCTAATCTTCTATTGACATAGCGTAGGGTTAATTCCCTTAATATCAACAATTGTCCATCCTATGGCTTTTTTTGTGTGTTTTTAAAACACTTAGTAAAGCCTCTTCCTATTTTGAACTTAGCCCGGTAGCCATAACCATCGGTAGAGTATTTTGCTCCCCCAGATATTCATATTTTAAGTGTTCCAGTAAAGTTTTTAATTCTAACTCAAGGGCTTTAATAGTGGACAACACCATTTCTGTTGCACTCAGAATAATTCGTTCTAGTTGTCCCTTACTTAGATGCCACCAATCAAGTTGAAGAGCTATTTGGGCATTTTCCTGTTCAGTATAATCTCATTTCTCTTCTTCTGTTTAATATTCTTGATCAGCCAAACTTGATGTAGTTGTCTCCAACTTATTACACTTTTGCTCTTCTCTTTTGATTCTTTCTGGTTCTCCTACTTCTAATTCTTGGCGTATCCCCCAGGCAAATTCATTTTCACTGAATCATTCTAATATTTTCATGACTTCCTTTCCTGTTTTCTTCCAAATGCTTCCCTCGATCATGAGATCAAAATTTTGTCTATTTTGACTATCCAATCCGTCATAAAAATGTTGGATTTTAACCGCAAAATGTATGTCCTCTCCCAATACTAATCTTCTAATCGTTTTAAATCTCTCTCAAGCTTATCCTAATGTTTCAGCAACATGTTGTTTGAAGTGAAATAAATTTTCATAAATACTGAGTACCTGAGTCATAGGTAAGACCTGATGAAGGAATAACTGTACAAAATCGATCCACATGTTAATAGTATCGGGTGTGAGTACATCTAGCCAAGCTTTCACCTTCCCATCCAATGCAAAAAGGATTAGTAATAATTTGGTAGTGTCTGGCAGAATTCCAACATAAGCAACAGTGTTGCATATATATTAAAATTGTCATAGAAAAGCTACGGGGTTCTCTGTCTTAGGATCATTAAATGTGACATTATTGGAAATCCACATTAGTAAGAAGGATTTAACTCAAAAAGCAAATTATAACTAATGGGACAAGTAATACTAGACCGTAACCAGCCTGTATCAAAAAAATTTCCTAGAGCTTGCACTATACTTCCTATATTTAGAAATAAAAAAGAAATAAAGAAATGTTAGTAACTTAGGATTTAAGGCTAGTCATAGTTACTATGTCATGCTATGATTTCCTATATATATGGAGAGACAAAGAAGGTGAGAGAAGGAGAAATAAGGCGGTGAGCGGGTAAGGGTCACTAGTGAGGGAAGAATTGGGACCAATACGATGTGCCAAACTATTTTCGTGTTTGTAACCCTCTTGATGCTTACTATCTTTGAATTTCATACCTGTCCCAAGCCTAAGAACGTTACAAGTCGAAAAGTCCTATCTGACCTAAATATCCTTATACATGAATAGACATCATACTAAACATACGCATAAACGGCTATTTCTATGATTTATTGATGGATCCCTACAGGTGAGACCCTCAATGCTTCTATACTTTATAACATATTGAATTTAGATGTTTGAAGTCAAAAGTGGTAAATCAGTTATTCATCATGTTAAAGTTATTAGTGAATGTGAAATGCCTAAGTCATGAGCTCTGAAGTCTATATTTGTATCATATTTACTCAAAGGTCGTCATTTTTATTTCTTGTTTTTGTGCATGTTACTTGAGGACAAGCAATGACTTAAGTGTGGGGCAGTTTGATCTGCCGTGACTCGGTGTAGCAAATTAAACTAATTATCGCACTTTAAGAGCTTGAAAACAAGCATTTTCAGTAGGTTTAAATTATGTTTTCTTAAGTTTTTAATAAGTTAATAAAATGTGCAAATTCAGTATTTTATTGACCTTAAGTTCCAAATGAGGCCTAAGGGTGAGCTAATGCACTTTGTAAGTGTGTAGGAATCCTTTAGAAGGGATACTAAACTGATACTGGTCGTTATGTCGCTACGTCGCAACACGGGATGTCCGATGTCGCAACATAGGGAGCAGAATGGAGAAATCTCAATACTGCCTTCAATGTCGCAACACAGTCTAAAGGTGTCATGACATACCTTTGAAGATAGCTTAAGAGGAATATATTGACTCCTATGTCACGACACAAGTCCTGGTCTGTCACGACATCGACTCTAGACAGGAGATAAACACGAAATAGGGGCGTTTTGGTCTGCACAATCAAACTTAAAACTCGAGAACGTTAGCTAACCTAAGGTTAAGGATGACGACCACATAGAATATATAAATAGGCTCATTTGGATCATTTTATGGACATCATTCAATTAGACTAGATTCTCTCTTTTAAATTTTGTTTACTTTTCTTTCTTTCTTAGGTTTTTAGAATATTTTTTCAAGTGTTCTTTATTTTCAAGAGATGTGATTTGTGGAGATTGTCAAACTCTATGGATTCATTTCCATCTTTAATACAAATCATGCATTTTCTTAAACTCCACACTTTAATCCATTTATCATGTTCTCTATTTTCATCTATTCCATAATGGTTATGAAAGCCTTGAGGAACTAATCCTCCTATAAGAGATTAGTGAGTGGAGGTATGATTTATTAACTATTTTATAGGGTTACTCAACAGATCAGTTGTTTGGGAAAGAAAGAACTTGAAACAAACCCTAGGCCTGACAACCTCAAGAAATCATCAAGGTGGAAATTAACCAAAAATTGGTATTGCCTATCCATGAACACCATCACCCCAAGCCAATCTGGACTGTGAGGTCGGAAGATAAGTTGTCATTGCTGACTCATTATGTTAGTGGAAGATCGGAAGATCCTACTAGGGCAAGGTGTAACACCCCAAACCTGGCCTAGGAGTTATGGTCGAATCTGGCGGTGTCACATTGAGGTGTTCAGCGTAAAACTTGTTGTTGTTGAAATCTTTAAAACCAATTAATCATTTTGTTATTAAACGGTGATTCTAAAATGGGTTGTTCATTTTCAAGCGTGCATCATTAAAAACTAATCACTTTTAAAACATTATAAATTTTCCAAAATCTAATTTATTGCGAAAACGTGTCTTTGAAAACAGTTACGTTTTGAAAACTCGTGTTATTCTACAACTATCAGTTTATATCAAACTAAGTAAAAAAAACTCCAATTTAAAGTTTATAACTTTAAAAAGGCCTTTTTACAAAAAATACCCAAATTCAGTTACTTATAAATCAAAAGCTAAAAATGAAAGCTGATGCGGTTGTGTGGCCACCTCCGAGTCCCTCGCAGCACCGAATCAACTATGGCTAATGATTACCTGCACAGTTAAGAGGAGAGGGTGAGTTTACGAAAACTCAGTGTGTAATCCCTTATCATACAGTCGGCATACAGAATATAATCAGTCTAGGCCAGAGCCCTTTAACAGTAACAGTAAAGTGTGGGCCTTAGCCCAATATAGAAACAGTATGGTGCAAGTATGCAAACCTATCCCAATCTAGCCAACACACCACCCGTACCAATCCAACACACCATGTGGGGACAGAGTCGACCCACCCAACCCTCACACCAATATCGTAGCATAGCTACCAGTAGTAATAATGCAGTAAAGCTGCCAGTAGTCAGAATGGCTAAGAGCCGTAAATAGGATAGCTATAAGCTATAAATAGAATGGCTACAAGCCATAAGTACAGTAATGTGATAGGCACAAAGCCATCAGTAGCAGTGATATGATCAGCACACAGTCATCAGTAACGGTAACATGATCGGCACAAAGCCATCAGTAGCAGTGATATGACCGGCACACAACCATCAGTAACAGTGAAATGATCTGTGCACAGCCATTAGTAACGATAATATGATCGGCACAAAGCCATTAGTAGCATCGCAGCAAAGCTGCCAGCAATAGTATCGCAGCAAAGCTGCCAGTAATAGTATATGTGGCCAAGCCACCAGTAA
>CM025144.1:24296734-24314391 GCA_013467495.1 Gossypium gossypioides | reverse complement strand
GTAAAAAAAAGTAGGATCATTAAAAAATATTAAAAAAATAAGAGATAAATCTCAAAATTATATATGAACAAAAACATTGAAAGTAATTTTGTTTGTTGCTCCTCTAGAGATAGTGAAAGACATTTCGTTAGACGATTGTAATAAATCCTTGGTACTATAAAAAACCAGTGGATGTAATCACATGGTCGTCGTTTCTTTTTTTAAAAACTTATATCTAAAATTTCTTATAAATAACAGAAAAACATTGCTTACTTAGAAAAAAAAAACTGCTTTAAAAACCTTAAATAGAAAATTAACCTTCAAACCATAATCATTTTTTTTCTCATTTAGATATTTCAATTTTTTTTATGGGTTGCAATTTTTGGTCCTACCTTTGTGACATGAGAAAAAAAACCCTCAAAAGAGTTAATTATTTTTACTTTCTTTCTTCTTTCTCTCATCTCAGTAACGTATCTTTTTTCTAACTTCACATTATTATGTTTGAAGCTTTGATTTTTCATGAACTATTTGCAGGACGTAAGACGTTTGGAGTTGCTTCAATTTGCAATTTGCTTGAACTGAGGCAAACAACCTCCCCTTGCTCTGAGACAGTGATCTTATTTGTTGCTACTACTATTGATGGCTTCTTTAGTAGATGAGCAAGAACGAGGCTTCTATTCAGATTCAATGCAAAAATCAAAGAATTCCTAAACAAACATAGAGTGTGTTATGATACTTACCATTACTGACCCAGATCCAATCGGGTTTGGGTCAAATTCTACACTGTTTACACATTGTGCTCGCACATCAAGCTTTCATGACACTATGGGTTAGCTTTTCCTATAAGATCGCACATGGAATCGCACGATGTGGGTTCGCATGTCACTACATAGGCAAACCCTCGTCGTATAAACACTTGTTAAACCTAGAGTAGGATACATGTTGGCATGTATGGAACCTACCTAGGAGATCACATCAATGAACAATAACCATATCATATAAATACACAACTTTATCATCTAAAGATGACAAATAAAAACACCAATAATTTGGTGCGATGAGCATGGATAAACCAAAATGGCTCACCCCAATAAGAATTTCCCTATAAATTTTTTTACAGGACAAGCAAGAGGTTCTAGCACCGACAATCAACCTAGTGAGATGGACCTATTTTTTGGTTGGTTTGCTGATCAGCCAGAAAATTTGGGTAACTCGGCTCATGTAGAGGCCTTCAATTCTTTCGATCTAAACATTCCTTCTAGTCAAGGATTGTCATTTCCCTTTGATCAGGATGCATCACTACAATAGTTATTTGCTCTTCAGGAGGAGCTGAGGTTGATGGAGGAGCAGATGGCTTTCAACGTACTAGGTTCGAGCAGTAACAAACATTTTAGTAATAACTGTTAAGACATAATGAAAAGTTGAAGAGGAATATGCAGTTTGACAATTCTGATCTTCAAGATAACGCTATGCTCGCCTAGGAGGAGGATGTAGAGGCACATGCAAAAACGTGGCAGAATGAAATGGATGCTCTACATAGATATTACAAGTTTTGCATCCTGCTGCCCGAGATATGGATTGGTTGTTTTGTTCTGATAATCAACTGGCTCCTGAGGCAGCAACTATGGGCTTACCAGTCGAATTTAAAGTTCCAAAGGAAATTTTCAAAAGAAGAAAAGATCCTAGTGCACATCTCATATAGTACAATGATTATATGAATGTGCTAGGGGCCTTTTGACATTGCGAAGTGCAAGGCTTTCTCAACAATCCTTAAGGGAAGTGCAAAATATTGATATCTGTCTCTCCCATAGGGTTCCAGCTAGAGTTTTTCATAATTGGGTCAAATGTTCTTAAGAAGGTTTTAGGCTCATAGGACAATAATAAGCACTTTTATGGGTTTGATGTTTGTAAAGCAAAAGGAGGGAGAATCCCGATAGGATTATGTTAAACGTTTTCATGGAGCGACATTAAATACAAAGAACCTAAAGGATCAGTGGACCATTGATACTTTTATCATGGGTGTTCAGAATGAGCATGTGCAATATTCGTTACTAATAATAGGCCACAAAGTTTGGAGGATTTGTATGAGAGGGCCCATAAGTTCACTAAAGCAAAAGAAATTAAGAGAAAAACTCGTAATATGTTCCAGAGATATTCAAAATCGAGAGGGAGGCCGCGGTCATTAAGGTTTGCCTTTTTAAGCTTTACATGTACAAGATGGGGGACAATAGAAGGGTCATTCGTAAAATGAATAGTCGAGAGCATTTCAAAGATCTCAACCTGAGCACACAATAAGGTTTGCCCCTATTGGTAGATTTAAAACTTATACTCTTTTAAATGCTACACGTGCCTATATCCTTAGGCAAGTTAAAAGTTTGGGCATTTTGCCAAGTTCTCCACCCATGCGACGTAATGTATCGAGATCTAACTCGAGGGATAGGTGTGCTTTTCACAACGATGGGGGACATAAGACTGAGGATTGCTCTTCTCTGAAGGATGCTATTGAAGAAACGATTAGGAATGGCGAGCTAAAAGATTTTATGGCTCAGGATACTATTCAGCTGGGTCAGAGTTCACAATGCGAATCCAAGGGTAAGCAAAAGTTTAGAGGAACAATACACGTGGTAATTGGTACAGATGAAGACTAGATGACCTCTAACACAAAGAGAAAGGCTCGCTTTAGAAGTGTAATGTTTGTCAGCTCATCGAAAAGGTTGCGTCAGCAATAAAAATAGAAGGTGCAATTTAATGAAGATGAGGACTTTGTATGTGATGCAGAAGGAAATGACCTAATGGTTATGTTAGCAACTATTGCAGAGTTTAAGGAGAAGAGAATATTAGTTGATAGTGGTAGTGCCGTAGAGGTGTTAACTCGGGATGCTTACCAAAAAATGGGATTGAATGAGCAAACTTTGAGGAGGGTGAGCCTATTGTATGGTTTTGTGAACCATCCTGTGGAGGTAAAAGGATACATTACTTTACTTGTGACCTTGGGGGACGGCAAGCACACCACGATGAAATATGTTCAGTTCTTTATGGTAGACCATCCAATGGCCTATAATGTCATTTTTCGGCATCCCATCATGAGAATGGCTAAGATGATGATTATAACTTTCTGTATGAAGATTAAATTTCCCAAAAAGGCAGGGATAAGCTTTATGAAGTTTGATTAGTGAACAACCAAACAATGTCACATGTTGTCAGTCAATAAAACGCGCGAACAGATTTTGAGTTAACATGTTTTAACCTTATTCTTAATGCATTTTTTGGTGATTATTCGATGTTAATTGTGAATTTTATGCTCTTAATTAGGGGTGAGTATTTGATTGAGTCGAGTCCAATTGAGTCAAAAAATTTTGAGTTAGTCGAGTTAACGAATCTTATTTTAGCAACCGAACTCAATTTGAATTTTTTTCAAATCGAATCGAATCGAGTCAAAAAATTTCGAGTCAAGCCGAGTTGAGTTGATGAATCCTATTATTTACACTCAATGTTGCGTTTACCTGGACTGATTATTTAACTAGTAGACGAAGTACAAGTTTATTTAACTACATAAATAATATAATGGTTTTGCCTTTTAACTTAATGGGCAAACATTTATCAAAATGACATTGTTTTGCCTTTTACCTTAATGGCTTTGACTTTTAACTTTAGAAAAGATAAACATTTATCAAAACGACATAGTCTTGCCTTTTCTTATTTGGATTTCTAGATAACTCAAATTGTGTAATTCATATTCAAGTTAAACCGGAAATTTTGATCTTTTATTCGAGTTGATTCGAATAACTCAATTAACTCAAATAACTCGAACTATTTAATTTAAATTTTAAATTTTTATCGAGTTTTTTAAATCAAATCGGATTTTGCTCACCCCTACTCCTAATCCTTTAAATTCATACTTTCATGCTTAATAGAACATTTGAGAGCAAAATGAGCAAATAAGCAAAAACCGGAAAATCAAAGCAAGCTATATAAGCCATACGAGATGACCCATTCCACATGGCCCTGTGACCTACATGACCATGTGGTAGGTCGTGTCGATTGCATGGATTTGCACCCTAAACTAGGGGAAATCGTGTTTTTTTAGGTTTTTCGGGCATTCTAAGACGTATATATGACAAAAATAAGAAGATAGGAGAGAGTCGTCATAGAATATTCATGAAAACAACTCGACAAACACCATTAAAGCCGACTCTGAAGCAGATTTCCATCAAGATTGAAAATTCCTAGTTGATTTCTTAGGAGATTATCATGATTTTCTTTGTTTCTTTTAGTTATATTGTATCTTGGATGTTTTTATTTTTAAGCATAAACTAATTTTCTAAATACCTACGAAGATGAACCCTATGATGAATTCTGTCTTTTGATTTTTATTTTACGCAATAAATACTTAGTTTCTTATTCTTAATTATGTGTGCTTAATTCTTGGTTTGATATTTCTTGATTATTGACCCATGTTTGATGTGCTTAAATTAGAAGAGGGATAAACCCTATTTAAGAGTAGATCTTGTGTAATTGAATAGAGTTGCATGCAATCCTAGAAATAGGACGACATAAATCTATCGAATTAAAGTCAAATCTAATAGGGAATCTATAAATCGAGTTAATGCAATAATAAGGGTTTTTAATTAGAAAAAAATTCAATTAATCAACCTAGAGTCAGTTGCTCTTACTCTCGAAAGAGATATTAGCATAATTTAGGGATTTCTATGGATAAAGATACTAAGTAAAGGATTTGCGTAATTTAGATTGATAGTAACAGATGAAATTTAGGTGAATTCTTTCCTGGGTATTGTTTCGCTTCTTGGTTATTATTCAATTATTTTCCTGATTTGTTTTTTGTCGTGTTGCTAGCAATTAATTTAATTAATTTTATTTTTCAATCAATCACTCGAATTTATCGGTTAAATAATAGAAAGACGGTAATTACTAATATTTTTAGTCTTCGTGGGAACAATATCTTTCCTCACCGTAGCTATACTATTAATTGATAGGTGCACTTGCCTTAGTCAAATTTTTAGTTAATTTCATGGACATCGTGAGGAAAGAATTAGGAAGCCAGAAGTGGCAGAGGTCACGGAAACTTTACAACTATTCTATGATAATATAGAATTTATATTAAAACATGTTCATATGCAAAATCTCAATTCTGAACTCGACCTCCCTATCCAGTGGTAACCCCAACAATTCCTCAGGAAAAGCATCCGAAAAATCCTTAACGGTTCGAATCCCTTCCATAGCTGAACCTACAGCACTCGTGTCATGCACATAAGCCAAATACGCATCACACCCTTTTCAGACCAACTTCTCGGCTACAATAGTAGAGATCACATTAGAGAGGTAATCTCGACACTCGCCAACCGTCATAACCTCCTCACCATCCCCAACCTTTAGAGTCACCCTCTTAGAAACACAATCCAAGCCAACCTGATGCTCCACCAACCAATCCATACCCAATATCAAATTGAACTATCTGAACAACAACTCCATCAAATTAGTCGAAACACAAAACCCTGAATCTTAAGTGAACACCTCTTAAATACCTTACTAACTCGAATTGACTGCCTCAATGGGCTAATCACAGAAATCTCACTACTAGTATCCTCAGCCAAAATCCCTAAATTACTAGACACACTACTAGAAATAAATGAACGTGTAGAACCACTATCAGTTAAAGTAAAATAAGAATACGAGTGCATAGTAAACGTACCGGCTATCACATCGGTCGCATCTTTATCATTGTGGCACCTCATCGCATATACCAAAGTTGGTTGTCTCGCCTTAGTCTATATCGCATCTATGCCGAGTGCCCTCTGTCCATGACCACCTCCATTACCACCCTTGAACTGACTGCGGCCCCTAGTAGGCTGCTAAATTGCCCTCTGAGGCTGAATCTGATCCTAAACTAGAGCTCGCACCAACTTAACCAAATGAGGGCACTCACTGATCTGATGTTGAGTAGACACACATTTGAACCAAACTCCAATCTTCCTCCAACACTCGTCCGAATGGTGTTTATCACAATACCTACAAATCGGAAGTCATTCAACCCTGGTAGTCATCTCAACCTGCTGAGGTCTATCAACCCTGTCTCATTTCATAACCCATTAAACAGAACTAGAAGGACCTGAGTCCCTCTTATTCTTATTCTGACCCCTCTCCTTATCCCTATTCTCGCACTCCACATGCTTAATTTTCTCAGTGATTTTCGCCTTCTCCACCAAAGTTTCGAAGACTCACTCCCTTTGCAGAGCTACTAATACCTTAATGTCATACCTCAGTCCCTCCTCAAACTGAACACTTTTATTATAATCTTTATCAACCAAACTCCGAGCATACTTGCTCAGTCTAAAAAATTTGGCCTCATACTCAGCCACAGATCTCTCACCCTGAATATGCCTAATAAACTTATGTCTACAGGCCTCAATATACCTCACCCCGACATACTTATTCTGGAAGGCGCTCCGAAAGAAATCCCAAGTCACACGCTCAGGTTGGGTGCCATGCTCAACTGTTTGCCACCACTGATATGCTTCATTGCGAAGCAAAGATACCGCACCCTTCAGTTTTTGCTCGGGCGTGCAGTCCAAATCGTTCAATATTCTTTCTGTGGCCTCCAACCAGCACTCAACCACAGTTGGGGCGATTCCAACAAACACTCAAAATAACCTTGCCCTATTAGACCAGACTCATTCAATTACCGACCCTTGGCTCCCAGATCCAGTGTGGGTCCCAACGACCCTCTCTAACACTCTCAACATATCTTGGGACAGTTAGTCATCCCCAACAGTTTGAGCCCGAGACACAGTCTTAACAATAGGTGTCCCAACAATCTCACTTGTGTCCAAATTGGGCATACTGCCCATAGAAGATAACTTAGCTCAAGCCTCCGACGACAACCACCACACCCACGGGTACCACGTCCTCGAGTTCCTCGTGATTCATTATCTTATCTTCAATTTCAGAGTTTTATGGATTAGCTTAGGTTTTAAAAATCCTAAATCTAAAGTTTTATCAAAGTTAGTTATCAAAGTTTAGAGAATGTTTAATTTGCTACAATCTCTAAAGGCAAATAGTTTTTCTAAAGTAACTAATTGTAAAAGAATTTAAAGCTTATCTAAAGTTCGAAGTTTCTTACTTGAATTGGTGACAGAGTCTCGGTTTAACTTTCAAAAAAATCAAAATATTAAATTCAATCAAAATTCTGAATAATTCAGAATAATTTCTTTTTTCAAAAAAATATTTTGAACCCAAAATTCACAATCGAGTTTTGAACTTGACTCTGATACTACCAAATGTAACACCCCAAACCCGGCCTAGGCGTTACGGTCAGATTATGAAGGTTACATTGATATTTAAAATCTTGACCACTTATTTTCATACAAAACTTACGTTTTGAATCGAAAAACATGTTAAACAGGAATTATATCCGTCTCTCCCTATTAGTATTGTTGTTACCAAAAATTCATATGAGTGCATCTTGAAATATATTGTTTTATTAATTATTTTAAAACAAACCCATACTGCTTTAACTACTCGATTGATAAAAGACCATATTCAGATTCAAACCTTTGCAGCAGAAAACCCCTAGAGTTATTATGTTATTATTTTTTAAAAAACATTAAGTTTCATAGATTATGCCGACTTAGAAATATATATATGCAAAAAACCAAAAATACCAATTAGAAATATATATATATGCAAAAAAACAAAAACCAAAGAAAATGTCCCAAAAATAAAATAATTAATTTAAAATTCTGTAAAGCCTGTAATAAAGTTCAAACATACTTAAAGTTCAAATAATTGAACCATGCTCCAAAATCGCCGCCAAATCCTAAGTTTGAGGATTACCTAAAAAGAAGTAACACAAAGTGAGCTACAAGCCCAGTGTGTGCCTTGACGCACATACAGAATTTATATCAAAACATGCTCAAATGCATTTATCAGAATAAACAGAACAAAATTTCACATGTACAGAAGCATATATCAGAATAGAATAATTCCTACCCTCATCCGCTGCACACTAACTCCGTCCTACCAATCTCACCAAATAGGACTAAAGAGTCCATCCATCCAATCACACCAATATGTGGTAGTATGCCATTCATAAATTTTGTAGCTCAGCTGCCAGATAAATATCGTGGATATATCGTAAAAAATGCAACAGTATTGCCTGAACACACTTCCTCCAACACATATCAAATCTCAACCCTGATGCATATACATAATCGTGCTAACATATATTCATAACAAATATAAATATGACATGTATACGTAAATGTCATTATCACAGATCATACCATATAGCCTACATAGAGTTTATTAAACTAGGTTATGCTTTCTAACATACTAATACTTAAACTTGCAGATTTTATGGTTTTACATGCTCATAAAACAATTACAAATCTAATTTCAGAGTCTTATATCCAGCCTGAATTGGGCCCAACAACCTGACCTAAATGGGCTCACACGTTCGTATGGTCTACAAGGTCCAACAGGCCAGGCTGTGTGGCCCACATGCTATGCTTATTCTGTATGTGTAATCGCACACACCAGTGTGCTCCACACGGCCTGGCACACGACCAACCACATGCCCATGTGGTGCATACGGCCAGCCACACGGTCGTGTGACGTAAACTGCAGTTCAAAAACAACTTATTTTTTATAGAATTTCTAAGTTTCAATTCGATGTTTTGGGGTTAGAAACACACACTTGATGTTTTCCTGATTAACCACACAATAAAGTACTCCTAAATCCTACATAATACATTAAATCGTACCAATTAACAACCAAAAATTAAACCGTCATCTAACTTTGGTGATTTCTCTTACTAAAATCAGTCCTCAAAATTGATATTCGAGCACTTACTCCGTAAAAATAGTGGCCAAACGTCAACTAATTCGCCGGAGGATCACGAATCTCACAACCTTCACCTAATCAAATATCACAAAAATGATCAAAATGACAAAGAGCAAGAATTAAACATCATTTAAAACTCCTACCTTGCTCAAGGAACAAATTAAAACTTAATATTAGAAATTGATACAACGATACTTACGCTATACTTGGATTGCGATCAAACAAACGAACACCACACAATGATTATAAAAGAAAAACAAGATGGCAACAAAAAGAATTTAACTCAACTACCACCAAATGGGCAGAGAAACAAAAAGAATTTCACCTTTGTGCACAACAAGACTCAAACTCAAGACCCTCGGATAGGCTGAAACCCTACCACCGAACTAGGAGACTCTTTCTTGTCAGCAAACTCACAAAAACGAAATATAAGCCATATGACTCAAGTCTAACCTAATTCAAAATTAATGGGAAATTTCCAAAAACAAGGGAATCAAACTCAGAACCTAAAGCAAACATTTGAAGCACTTAACCACCAACCCAAATCAAATTATTTAATTTAATTTTAGCAATTCAAACATGAGAAAGTTGGGGCATTACAGATGAACTAGCTAAATATAAAACAAAATAGATAAAAACAAGTTCACACAAATATCTACAAGTAAACAATAAATTCAAAATAGTGGTTAATATATCATCAAGATACCAAACACAACATTAATATCAAGTCTTTGGACAGTAATATTAACAGTAAGTGATACTCTTGTTATAACAATAAAACATTGACAATAAATTATGTCAAACAATGAATCAATCTTTGGACTAACTCATTACTCACATAAAGTACCTTATAATTGTCAAATTCTGCCAAATATTAACTTACCTTTGGGTCAATTAATAAACACATGAATCACAAAAATATATAATTATCTTGATATTTTAAATAAAATAATCTACACAAAAGATGTCACTTTGGTGTCATTTTATTTCAACTAATCTATTTAAAATATTAGATATCCTTAATTAAATCCCAAAACCAAAGCCAAAATCTGAATTTATTTATTTCAAAATATTTCAAATTTAAACCAAAATAATTTGTATAAAGGTAAATCTCATCTCAAGATATCATACACTCCATTAATATTTCATCTTTGGACAAAAATATTAACTTGTAAGTGATATCTTATTGTAATAATCAAAGATTGACAATAAAAACATGTCAAACAATAAATGTTCATTTGGACCGGTTTATTGTTCACATGTAAAATCGAATAATCGTCACAAGTTTATTACCTTAGTTGCACATGTAATTTTGTTAAATATTAACCTTCCTTTGGGCCGATCAATACTAATGTAACTTAAGTTACATGCACCCAAACTTTTATATTTTAAAACAAAAATAATTTCAATAACAGAGGTCACTTTGGCAACTTATTATTTCAATTAAGTTGTTTTAAAAAATATATAAATATACCAATATTCAAATTTAAAATTTCCATAATAGTAAAGGTCAAAACTAAAATTTTTTTATTGCTTTATAGAATTTGAAATAACTCAAAATAAGGTTGTCTTAACCCCACCATCAGAATATAAAACCTTAACTTTGATTGATTTAATTAAAAAATGATGATGAATTAGTCATTGAATGAAAACAATTCTTTTTACCGACTAAACAATTTCATCATTATGATGCCATGACTGATGCTTAAAAAACATAATTCGTTTAGATTTACACTAAAGCATCCAACAACAAAATTTCCAGAAAAGAAAAACATGAATATGCAAATAAACAAACAACAATAGAACATGTTTTGAGGGAAAAACAAATCCAAAACTGGTAATCAAACGTCAACGGAACAAAGAAACCAAAGAAAAAATTCAGCAAAAACTCAAATTCCCAAAGTATGAACTGCATGTTTGTTATGAATTTTCACTTACCATATGCAAATCATAGAGAAAAGTAAAAAAGGGTATGAAAATAAGTGACCAAATAAGGTAGACCACCCAAAATCCCAACAATAGTATATTTATCAAATAAACTATAATAACCTAGAAAAGTTCAGTAGGCCATACATACATATGTCACGGACTTAGATTTTTTTTCCACATGATCTGTGCAGCCTTAGGCAGTTTATTCGCTCCAAAAACGCCTAAGTCAGCCTAACTCGCAACAATTGAGGATTCAACAAAATTCCTCTAAGACACCCATAAAGAACAGCGAAAGAACAAAATAAGAATGAACTCGAAAGATGAACAAAAGCCATAGAAAAGCAAGAATACTAGAGAGAAAAGTTTGAGTGAATGCTCTCAAAATTGTATTAATAACTGAATGAATTACAATAAGGGGGAGAGGCCTCTATTTATAGTTGAGCCTTCCAAAAATCAACAATACAGATCAAAGTACGTCAATGGCTCAGATTAAAAGCTATCTAGAAATCAAATCTCTAAGATTACAGAATCGTATATTCTAAAGATTACATTTAATGTCTAGGATTACATATCTTTAAAGATCACATTCCATATTTGCCAAGCTTCGTAGATGGGCTTTCAATCTCTCCAAGCAATGGGCTAGTCTGATTGGGACAAATGACCTATTTTGAACACGATGGATCGCACAAGTGGTCATGGTTGCGGGCTCCCATATGCAACCCATGAAATTCTCCCTCACTTGTTTTAGCGACGCCCTCATCATGTCTTCCTCATGGAACTGGTCTATCTTTCCTTGAAACTGCCACAATGCCTCGACAGGTTCTCAACTTGCTTCATTGTTGGAAAGTCCCTTCCATCGAACTGAGTATTCATGTCGCGGTCGATGGTACTTTTGTCTGATCACACGATTTACCTTGATGCTTTCATCTTTACGATCGTAGGAGACCTTTACCCCTATTGGTGCTCATTCGTGCTTACCTCAATTTGGATCCTCTTGATCCCCATGGAATGGCTTAAGCATACTCACGTGAAAGGGCGGACTTTGAGCTTTGCTGGCAACTCAAGCTTGTAGGCCACCTTACCTACTCTCTTCACAACTCGAAACGACCCCTCATACCTTCGCACAAGCCCCTTGTGCAAATAGTATGTCGCAAAATTAAGTGTAGTTTAGTAAGGACTGAATCACCCACCTAAAATTGCACATCTCTTCGATTCTGATTGACTCACTTCTTGTTACGCTTACTTACCTTGTGTAAACAAGCTCTAGCTAAGTCATTCTTCTCTTGCCAATTCTTCAAAAATCAGTAAATTACTGGATTCGATCTTTTGTAACGGGTCACAATAGCGTTGGGTGTAAGTGGTTGTTGGCCCGTCACTATATCGAACGGACTTTGATTCATTGCCCCACTTTGTTGCAAGTTGCATAAAAATTAGGCCACATCCAACAACTTTGGCTAAACCTTTGTGTGGCACTCACATAGTGCTGAAGATATGTCTCCAAAACGTATTCACTCATTTAATTTGCCCATCGGTTTGTAGATACGTGCTAGTGGAAAAGTTCAAATCTGAGCCCATTTACTTGAACAACTCTGTCTAGAACTGGCTTATGAATCGCCCATCTCGATCACTGATGATAGACAATGGCACTCCCCAATATTTCACCACATGTCTAAGGAACAAGCGGACTGTCTTCTCAGTAGGGCATTCCTTGGTAGCTGGAATAAATATCGCATAATTTTGAAAACCTGTCCACCACAACAAGAATACTTGCAAACCCCTCAAAATTAGGCAAACCAATAATAAAATCCATGGATACACTGTCCCATGGTCTTTCCAAAATGAGCAAGGGTTGTAGCAAACTGGCCCGAAGTCCAGGATTCAACCTTGTCTTATTGGCATACTAGACAAGTTTTCACATAAGTCTCCATATCATCACTCATGTGAGGCCAATAGTAATGATCCTCTAAAAGTGCCAAAGTGCGGTGCATTCTTGGATGGCCCGCCCATCTTGAGTCATGGCACTCCTTCATAACTTCCTTGCGCAATTTCCATTAATGAGGTACATAGAGATAGTGCCCATGAGTGTATAGCAACTCCTTATCAAGCCAAATCTCCTTGTTTTCCCTCACTGGCAAGCTCAATCAAGTTTTTGGCTGTAGGATCATGGGACAATCCCTCCCAAATACGCTCTAATAAGGAACCATCGAGTTGGCTGACAGCCGCAAATTTCATCTTTCGGCTAAGTGCATCAGCCACAGTGTTGGCACTCTCCGGCTTATACTCCGTCATAAAATCAAACTCAGCTACGAAAACTTGCCAACGAACCTGTTTGGGTGACAACTTTTTTTGGGTTACAAAATAACTGTTGGCAATATTATCAGTAAAGACCACGAGCATGGAACCTAGTAAGTAATGCCTTCATGTGCGCAAGCAATGCACCATAACGGTCATTTCATTTTCTTGGACCGCGTACCTCCACTCTATCTTATTAAGCTTTCAACTTTTAAAAGTAATTGGATGCCCATCCTGCATCAGTACTTCCCCAATGGCATAACCCGATGCATCCGTGCGCATTTCATAAGGATTTGAATAATTCGGTAAAGTAAGTACGGGTTCCCTCGTCATCACTTGCTTCAATTGATTAAATGCCCTCTCACATTGTGGATCCCAATCCCATACTTTACCCTTTTTCAACATGTCCGTCAAGGGTGCAGTAATTTTAGAGTGGTCTTTGATGAAGCGTCAATAGTAATTCGCCAACCCAAGGAAAGATCTCAACTCTGTCACCTTGGTTGGAGGCTTCCACTCAACAATGTCTTGAATCTTGCTCTCATCCATCCGGATTTTGCCACCTCCCACAATGTGGCCTAGAAATGGTACCTCTCGTTGGGCAAACGAGCACTTCTCCTCTTTAACAAATAGCTCATTTTCTCTCAAAGTTTGGAACACTTCCTTCAAATGTTCCACATGTTCCTTGAGTGACTTACTATACACCACAATAGCATCAAGGTAAACAACCACGAAACAATCAAGGAAAGGTTGAAATACCTTATTTATTAGGGTGTAGAATGTAGCTGCGGCATTCGTGAGTCCAAAGTGCATCACAAAGAACTCATACGAACCATACCGTGTCATACAAGCAGTCATTGGCTCGTCTCCCTTGGCTATCTGAACTTGATGGTACCCCGATCTCAAATCCAAGTTGATCAAACAAACCTGCAATAAAGGGAATAGGGTACATGTTCTTCACAGTGATCTTGTTTAGAGCTCGATAATCGATACACATCCTCAACGACCAATCATATTTCTCTTGAAACAACACTAGCGCACCATACGGAGATTGAGATGGCCTAATGAATCCCGCATCTAAAAGTTCCTTCAATTATTTCCGTGGCTCTTCTAATTTCGGTGGAGACATATGATATAGGGCCGTTGCTAGGGGCATCATGTTGGACGCTAACTCGATCTTGTGGTCCACCTCCCTCTTGGGTGGCAAACTCTTGGGCAACTAGACGAGCATCACATCCTGAAAAGATTGCAATACTTGGCTCACTTCCTTCAGGATCTCACCAACGGACTCAATGATTTTCTTGATCTTCAAAGTGACTAAATAGGAGACTTCATCTCTACATACTCCTTTAGCAAATTGGATTGCCGACAATGTTTTTCTCTCCATGTTTCCCTTCATTGTCATTCTCACCATACATTGATTATTCGAATCCGAAATCACTATGTAATTACCAGAAGGAACAATAGACGCATTAACTCAGTCAAGGAAACGGATGTCTTACCGGTCTAATTGCCAAGTTTGAGATCCACTCCCTTTGCCACCCCCTTAATTGGAACACTTTCTAAGTTCACCGTTTTGATTCGACCCGACTCATTTTCGATCTTGAGGCCAAGTTTACAAGCAGCCTCTTCAGACATGAACAAATCAGACGCACTTGTGTCGACAAGAGCATTCAATTTTTTGTCGGCCACTGTGATGTCTACAAACATCACCCTATAACCCGTCTTATTTTCAACACTCTCTAGTATCGAACCAAGATTGTTATCTTCCTTATCTGACTCCTCTTTTACTTCCATAGCAGACAGTGTGACCTTCTACCGATAGTCTTTAATCATATGTGAACCATTACAATGGAAGCAACTTATAGACCCATTCTTCTTTTTGTCCCAAGGCTTCTTACCGTTGCCATTCCTAGCAGGGTTTTTTTTTGTCTCCCACATCATTGCCCTTTGGTTTGAATTTGGGCTTGGAAGACTTAGGCTTGTCTTTTTTCCCACCAAATTCGATAAACGATTCTGCTACAGACATGGCCTTGGTAAGCTCTTGGACTCCTTGGCGTTACAACTCTTGCTTCGCCCATGGTTTCAACTTATCCATAAAGGAAAAGAACACCTCTTTCTCACCCATATCTGAGATTTAAAGCATGAGTTTGCTAAACTCTTACACATACTCCCTCACGATGCCTTGTTGTGCAAACCGGTGTAACTTTTCCCGAGCCTCATCCTCGGCATGCTGTGGATAAAACTGTACCTTGAACTCATTTTGGAACTCCTCTCAAGTCCCAATTTCGGTCCCACCACGTCTCACATCAGTGGACCTACAACGCCATCACAACAAAGCAACGTCAGTAAGATACATAGCAGTAGTAATTACCTTAGTGGCATCATCCGTGATGCATTTGGCACGGAAGTATTGCTCGATTCCTTACAAAAACTTGTCCACATCTCTTACGGACCTTATTCCCTTGAAATTTTTGGGCTTGGGAACATCTACGCTGGGCTTGGGTGCGACAACAGCTAACCCTCCATTGCCCAAAGCAACCTTGTAGATTGTGAGTTCACCTTTAAGCTCCGCAATCTCCTCTTAAGGCTGCTATCATAGCCTCGATGGCATCATCCCTACTGTTAAGCTTTTTGATAGAGTCCAACACATATTCTCTTAACTACTCCTTCATGGACTGTAACCCATCAGTGACCCTATCATCAATATTATCGATCCTCTCATTGACACCCCCCACAGATTCCTTGAGAGTGACAACTCGATCCTCCAAAGCCGACAGTATGTCCCTCAAACGACTAGCTTTCCTGGCCCTCCCATGGGTTTCCATTGGCTTACCATGCTAAGAAATTTCTTTCGACATTTTTCAGCAGTGCCTTCGAACACTAGCTCAGATACCAACTGTCACGGACTTAGATTTTTTTTCCACGCAATCTGTGCAGCCTTAGACAGTTTCTTCGTTCCAAAAATGCCTAAGTTAGCCTAACTCACAACAATTGAGGATTCAACAGAATTCCTCTAAGGCACTCACGAAGAACATCGAACGAACAAATTGAGAAAGAACTCGAAAGATGAACAAAAGCCACAGAAAAGCAAGAACACTTGAGAGAAAAGTTTGAGTGAATGCTTTCAAAATTTTATTAATAACTGAATGAATTACAATGAGGGGGAGAGGCCTCTATTTATAGTTGAGCCTCCCTAAAATCAACGGTACAGATCAAAGTACATCAATAGCTAAGATTAAAAGCTATCTAGAAATCAAATCTCTAATATTACAGAATTGTATCTTTTAAAGATTACATTTAATGTCTAGGATTACATATCTTTAAAAATCACATTTCATATTTTCCAAGCTTCGTAGATGGCCTTTCAATCTCTCCAAGCAACAGGCCAGTCTGATTGGGCTAAATGACCTCCTTTGAACACGATGGATCGCATAAGTGTGTCATGGTTGCGGGCCCCCATACGCAACCCATGACACATACACATGACATCACAATAATAAAAAAATAATAATCCAACAGTATAAACTATATAGTTGTTTGAAGTAAAAAAAGAGAGAGATTGAAACAAAAATTGAAGGCACAACAACGGCTTTCAAGGAGCATGGCAACGACTTTATGAATGGTAAGTAGTTGATATTTAGATGGATTGGTACAACAAATATGGATGAAATTGCAGCAAAAATGAGCAAATTCGAGGGATGATCGCACTTAGCAGTAGTAAATTGGGATGGAATTAATGGCAATTGGTAGAGCAATTGGACGACATATTAAAAAGTTAATCAAAAGCTGCATAAATTATAAACTTTCATCCTTCGAATAGCATATGCAAATATTAAACCAAGTTATATTTATAAAACCCTAAAACTTTAATTTAAAGAATCAAAACCCAAAATTTTATCAAGAATCTTAAAGATTCAACATAGTATATAATCGAAATATCAAATCCATAAGTTTAAAAAATGAATCAATCCAAAAATAATAAAAAATCAATTCGTTCTCAATTATTCAACATAACGAGACTCTAACACCACTTATTAGAACCGTAGAAACAAGATTCGATATAAACTTAAAACTCTAAACCAAGATCTATCATTTCAAATCATCAAGAACAAAACTAGATGTGGAAGCGTACCTGACTCCATGAATTTCTTGAAACAAGTTATTTGAGAAGGTGACTTTCTCTTTTCTAAAAATGGATATTAGAAAAGTTATATGTGTAATTTGGGGACCATAACCCTAATATATAACTTTTGCACATTAGCCTAATTTCTAATCAACACATCATTAATTAGAAATTAGTTACTAGAGTATCTATACATATTTGACCCAGACTTTATTTAATAATTAAAACCCAATAAATCTTAATAAAATTAAATCACTTTTAACTTGAGCTAACTTTTTATGATAATAAATAATAACATGTAATTACTTTTATTATATATGTGATACTCATATTTTCCAACACACAATAGTTTTTACCTACAGCTAGAAGACTATTTACCAAGGTTGGGGGTTGATATAAAAAACCTTTGATGGTTTTTAAGATTTAATTTTAAATATTTGGGGTTTTTAATATTTAGTTTTTATTTGTTTAATC
>CM025144.1:24252457-24266597 GCA_013467495.1 Gossypium gossypioides | reverse complement strand
AAATAAAAATAACATATATTATTATCCATTCTTATTATTTAAACATTTCATTAACTTGATGTTACTCATTAATCGGGTCCCAACTTGATGTTATTGTAAGGTTGTCAGTTCGTCTATACATAAGCATGTAAGCTTTGGTTCCTTAAAGTTACTTGCTAAACTAAGCTTTTTTTGATAAATGTTTTGATATAACAAAGATAATGTTTTTGAATAAAACTTGATGAATATCAAGTACCAATTAATTTCGAAATATTTCTAAGAGATAAAATTTTAAATCTACTTTTTAAACACTTAGAAAATATTTTCAACAAGTTCAAATTGAGTAAAAAAAATTTCAAACATTTTTTTAACAAGTGAAAATTGCTCCTTGATCCAAAGTATCGATACTTATACCAAGTATCGATACCATTTTGAGCTTCGAAGTTAAAAAAAATCGAGCAAAAATCAGAAGTATCGATACCCTTAACAAAGTATTGATACTTTGCAAAAATTATTGATACCCTTACCTGGTATCGATACCAATTTGAGCTTCAATGTTTTGGAAAATTGAACAAAAATCAAAAGTATTGATACCTTTCAAAATTTATCAATACCCTGTTTGGTATCGATACCGATTTAAGGTTCGATGCTTTGGAAAATCAAAGAAAAATTGCCTGAGTATCGATACCCTCCCCAATGTATTGATACCTCATAGCAAGTATTGATACATCCTCTATTGTACCAATACTATAGGCTTTAACAGTCACTAAATTTAGGCATTAAATGCCCAAAGCATCGATTACCCTTCAAATGTATCGATACCTTTTGTTGCAAGAGTCATTAATGCTCTGGTTTTTAGGCCTCCAACATCTCTATTCAATTTCCAACCAACCCAAACGATTGGAAATATATTAGGAGCTATAAATATCAGTTTCAAAAGCTTCTACAACAAGAAGAGAGATTACAAAATATCAAGAGTTATCAATCAAGATAAAAACTCTTATACCAACCTTTGTGCTTAAATTATTCATCTTTTTCTTGTAAAAACTTGTGAGTATTCTTTGTATTTTATTAGCTCAAATTTTGTTATTGTAAGGATTGTTTCTTTGTTTACTCTTTTGAGAGGGTTTATATCTTAAGATTTGGGTAGAAATCTTAAGGGAATTTTAAGGTTAAACCTTGTCCTTAAAGGTTGATCAAATTAATGAATTTGGGGAAATCCTTAGTGGTGGAAAGCTAAGGTAGTGGAGTAGGTAATTAGGCTAAACCACTCTAAATTCTTGTTTTCATTGTCTCATATATTTATTTTTGCTTTCCCAATTTTTTGAAAGGCCAATTTAGCCCCTTTTGGCTATTTTGGTTGGTTGATTGAGCTAACAGTACCTCATCACTTTCTTTGCAGCTCTCTAGTGGTTTAAACATGGATTACTCTAATACTTTCCTAACATTGCGATAGTAAATGAAATGTCAGGTCTAGTACAAAATTGAGCATACGTTACTCATCCAACAACAAAAGCAAATAGAATGTTTTGCATTTGTTCCCTTTTAAGCTCATTTTTTGGGCATTGGTTCAAGTTGAACCTGTCATCATTTACAATGGCTGTTATGCTAGGTGAATAATCCTTCATTTGAAATCTCTTTAAAACCTTATCGATATAGGTTTCTTGAGATAAACCTAAAACTTTTTTAGATTTGTCTTTATAGATCTTAATGCCAATGACATAAGATGCCTAACTTATATCCTTCATATCAAAATACTTAAAGAGAAATTGTTTCACTTCATATAACAAATCTTTATCATTGGGAGCAAGTAAAACAAGGAAACAAATTCTACTCCCAGTAATCTTGTAGTATATGCATTGATCAATGACGTTTTCCACAAAACCAAATGAAGAAATGTCATCATGAAATTTTAAATACAATTGGCGAGAGGATTATTTCAATCCTTATATAGATTTCTTAAGCTTACTTACTCACTTGAGGAGAATCATTTTGGTTGTTTCATATGAACCTCCTTCTCAAGATCTCTATCAAGAAATTTAGTTTTTATATCCATTTGATGTAGTTCCAAGTTAAAATGGTCAACCTATTACACCCCTAACCCGTCTTCATCGCTGGGTTAGGATTATTGAGCATTACCATACAACCGAAAAACCTTTAATGTCATATCATGAAATAAATTAAACTCATAATAATTCAATCAATTATATGCATTTTGTCCCTAAATCGAGCCTTCGAGGCCCTAAAAATATCTTAAAAGCGATTTGGGACTAAATTGAAACAAACTAGGAATTTTGAGAAAAATTTGCAAAAATTAGAAAACAAGGGTCACACAGCCCAGGCCGTGTAACATTTGAACAAGGGACACACATCCATGTCCCAGCTCATGTCCTCACTCGTGTAACTCACTGAGTTGCCCCACGTGCCCGTGTGCACACACAGCTGTGTGACAGCCCCTGTCCCAGACCTTGTGAACCCAAAAATTTTCCTAAAATCAAGTCATTTCAAGTACAATACATACCTAACCATCCATACCTATTGGGCACATATTCAATGGATTTAAACATCATACAAACACACATAAGCTTGCCATTTCAAACACCCTAATTCAACTAACCAATATGCCATTCAAAGACACCACCTTTGTATAAAACATTATGAATCAAAGCAAAGCAATTTGACCATTTCTCAAACACACAACACAGTTCACTTAACTACCATACATGACCATTTGCAAGCCATCAAAACATACCAAAAGAACCTTATTTACAAGCACTTAAAAGTTACCAAAATGACATAACTTGGTAAGGTATTAAAGTGCACCAAACCAACATAACCTCAAAAGCTTAAACATGCCAAAACATACATTACAAGATCCTATACATGCCATTATTAACCTTGGCCAAAATACACAAAATCTACCGAAATAGTTGTTGGATAGTGTGATACATCTCCGACGAGTTTCTAACCGATCGAGCTTCCGATAATTTATAAAAGAAAGGAAAGTAACTACATAAGCAACGAGTGCTTAGTAAGCTCATATAAATTTAAACATATTTTACCATGTCATTTATACAATTCATAGATTAAGCATAAATCACTACTAATGCCATAAGCTTAGTAAAAGCCTATACAACATCATCAAACTCACAAGTTAGTATACTTGTCCATGATACAAATGAAATCAACCATAAGATATGTAGTTTACCACATATAAACACATCATTTAACTCATCAATGTTGTCATAAGATTCATGATTCATTCCATTTGCATGCTTACCATTTCATTTCCTTTTCTTACATGTTGAACCATCTAGAATTACATCGAATACTAGGGAATACTAATGCATAATGTGTTTTTCATATACCATAACTTTTCCTTTACATCAATGCTCACATAAGCTGTGAAATGGGCCTACTCACACGAGCTGTGGGTCAGAATGTAAGCTACACGATGCTGCTCAGACGAGTTATGGAGAATCCGCAACAAATGCAGGACCTCAACCATCGGTAGGACATTCAGGACCAACACCCGAAACATGAAATCCTTAATGACATGTCATTTGTATCCTAAGAATTCTTAATGTTCAACTGGGAATCGTTATCCGTCAATTCATCATAGCATGGATACATTTATATTACAACAACATAGCAAATATTCAATTTTGCTAACATTAAAGCGATCACAGTTCATACGAACTTACATCGATAACTAGGGCGTAGTAGAAGAGTCGAACTAATCTGAAGCTTTAGCTTTTCCTCGATTGAAGTCCGATTGTGGTTTATCTTGATCTAAATAGATAATTTCAATCAATTAAGTACCACTAAAATTTAATTTAATACATAATTCATGTTTATGCAAAATTACAAAATTACCCTTAACATTTTTAACTTTTTACAATTTAGTCCTTAAGCTCATAACTTGAAATCTAACCATTTTAACCTACATCCATATTAACCAAAACTACAAGGGACATTGGAATAACCCACTATTATCAACAATTCACAATAAAACCTATGAATTTCTACTTTTAACAATTTAAATCCCTATTTCCAAAATTCATAAAAAATGACTTAATAAAACATGTTTATTTTACAACAAAGATTAATAATCTATCAAATAACATAAAAAAAAACTAAAAAAATCCATGGAAAGTCCCTCAACCTTTAACAGTTTTGTAATTAACCCCCGGGCTAGCTAGATTAAGCTAAAACAGACTAAAAAATATAAAAATCATTAAAAACGGGGCTTGAATTCACTTACATGCAAGTTGAGAGCTTGGACAAATGCTCAAACCCTATTCCAATGGTGATTTTTGGTGGAAAGCATAAAATGAGGAAGAAGATGTTCATCCTTTCTTTGTTTATTTTCAATTTAATTACTAAATCACTACTTTACCCTTATTAATAATTAAAAATTTCAATAAAACCTATCCATATTTTTCCACTAACATTAAGGATGATATAATTATTATCTTAGTCCATTAATTTCAAATTCCATAGCCATTTGACCCCTTTAACTAATAGAACTCAACTTTTACACATTTTACAATTTGGTCATTTTTACTTAATTAACCATTTAAACTTCAAATTTTTTTAACGAAATTTTAATACGACCTTAATGTAATCTCGTAGACATTAGAGAAACATTAAAATAATAATTTACTCATCAAAATTGTGGTCCTAAAACTACTATTTCTGACACCATTGAAAATGGGCTGTTACACAACTAATGTCATAGTGACACAGAGAATCTTTCTTAGATACATGAGAAAAGGTCTCTATGTAGTCTATTCCCTCATTTTGAGTGAATCCTTTAGCAACAAGTCTTGCTTTATATCTCTCAATATTGCCTAAAGAGTCTCTTTTAGTTTCTAAAGCCCATTTAAATCTAATGCCCTTTGCTCCTTTAGGTAATTCAATGAGATCTTGTACATTGTTAGAAGCCATAGAAGTCATTTATTCTTTCATGGAATCGTACTACAAATCAAATTTTCTACATGTAATACCTCTAAAAATTTTGGTTTGACATTTGGCACTGTTAAAAGATTGGATATAGTGAAATTTTGAGAAATATGGAAAATGAGTTAAATTGTAACACCCCAAATTTTTGAAATTTTGATTTGTTAAATTCTGCCATTAATGAGTATATGCTTTAGTGGTTAAGAGCCTAGGATGTGTATTTGAATTCATGGGTTCAAGTCTCAATTTGAGAAAATTTTGCTATTTTTATTCCTACCCCTATCTTGGTTCATCTAACTTAAATTCTATTTTCATTTAATTTGTGTTAGAATGAACCTATTGGTTCAGTGGTAAGGTGTTAGCTTACTCTTTGATCATGTGTTCGAATCCCCGCGCGAGCAAGTGGGTATATTTATTTTTATTTTCTGCATGTGTTGTCCACTTGGTAGAAGTGTGGTCAAACTGAAATTCTGAGTTGTGGGTGGTGGTTAGTAGTGGGATTGGTTTTAATTTTATCCCTTAGGGAATCCCTAGAATTTCTCAATTCGATGTCACGTTCTCTTTATTTGCTTTTCACTTTTTGTTTTTCTCATTATTTTTTCTTTTTGGTGCTTTGTTTCTTGCAACCCCTTTTTGCTAACAAAAATCAAGTTTGATCTTGGTTATTTTTTCGTCTATTTGTCATTACTATCCTGCTTGTAACTCCTTTTTCTTCTAATTTCATTCTTGCTACTCCAATTTGGTAAGTACTCGAGGAGGTGACGTTTTTATTTCTATTAGTTGAGGAATACGTTGGGACTTTATGTATTCATTGCATTGGAAGTTGTTGATTTTGTTTAATCATTTTGATGCTCGATTAAGGGAGACTCATGAGACATTTGGCGTTCCTTCAGCTACTTAAGTATCGCGTAGTTGCTGTTCATTTATCGGTAAGTGCTTGAATATGCTTTTGGGGGTCGAATGAGGACGTTTGTAATCAATTATTGATTTAAGTTTTGCAATTTTTCGCTAAATTACTTGATTGAATATTGTTTTAGGTTTTTGGAGTTTTAAGGTTACTTCTGTACCAAAATCAAATTAGGTGTGTAACGAAAACTCGAGAAAACAACGATCAGTGCAAGTTGAAATCTGAAACCGTTGACGCCACACGATCGTGTGACTGGCCGTCTGAGAGATTGTTGAGACACACGGTCTGGACCAATTAGACTGTGTAGGCCCAAAAATATGAAATTTTCCCTAGGGTCGTAAAAGTCGTTCGGGTCAAACGTAAGCCTTTCATAGGGTCAGTATGTTGTAAATTAAGCTATAAAACATAATTCTTGATGATCCGTTAGCATAATATTAGATATATGCACGCATGTTTGATATAATATATGATAAGCATAATCTGTAATACGTTATGTATGATCTAAAATATGTTATGTATGATCTGCTATTCATTAAGCATGACCTAAATATGATATTATGCATGTATGACATATACATTTCTGACATCTGATAATTTTGCATGTGCATTTTGGATGGGGTCTGTGTTATGGAAGAAGTGTGGGCGGTTTAATGATCTGTTGTATTTGGTAGTAGAACCACACATATATCTATACTTGGCGTTGAACTGCCTATTAATCTAATAGTTACGCTGCAAATATTCTGAAAGGTGTCATACTGACACTAAGAGGTGTGTAGGGTTGGATGGGTATTTAATACCTTATACGGTGTGCAGGGTTGGATGTGTATTTAATACCCTATATGGTGTGTAGGGATGGTCAGACATGGTGTGTAGTGGAGAGGGGTAGGATCATAATCTGCATCTGATATGTTCTGATTCTTTTTCTGTATATGATATATGTCCGATTGACTTCTGAAAGCATGTCTAAAATTTTTATTTGATATTTTTACTCTTATAAGTTACACATTGAGCTTGTAAGCTCACTTTCAATTTGTTTGATTTTCAAGTAACTCTCAAACTTAGGGTGGGTCAGTGTGACTGGAGCTCGATTAAAGTTTTTAGTTAAATATGCTATTTTATTAATTTACAGTGTTTTGGTTTTGTTGGACTGTTTGGACATTTTTTTGTGGGACCGTTTTTGCTTTTGGATTTAGTTTCCTTATTTGGTTTAGTTGTTTAAACGTTATTGGTCGGTTTAAATTTCATTTGCAAAATGATGGACTTTTCAAAATAAACTGCATTTTCCAAAACTGAACTTAAATAAGCAATCCCACTACAACCTAAATGCTTTATAAGTAAATAATCAACAAGTTTTCCAAAATGGTTAAGAAAGGTATTTTTCGCAAATAAACTCATATTTTATTTAATGAGAGCTAGCACTGTTTTATAAGTCGAACGGATTCTAGGTTTTCAAATAAAACGCAGTAACATCTCGAGATTTGGTCATAACGTCTAGGACAGGTTTGGGGTGTTACATAAATAGAGATTTCTTATGAAATTAAATTTGATATTGGAAATTAAAATCAACAAAAAGAAAAAGAACAATGGATACAAAAATGTGGCATAAAAGGACTAAATTGTAAATTTTAAAAAGTTAGAGGACTAAAATGCAATTTTGATTAATTAGAGAAAAAATGAGTTATTGTTAAGTATTTTTCATGGGAATGACTTGGAACGTGTATTCGTATGATAAAAATCACTTTTGGACCAAATTGGAAAAGATGTGAAAGTACAAAGATTAAATTGTAAATTTCTCATTTTTTATTGAGGAAAGGGCGTAGGTGTAATTTTTACCACCCAAGGACCATTATTAAGAATTGAATGTGAATTTTAAAATTTTAGTTTGATCAGTACATATTTCTAGTTAGACAGTTTTTGTAAGTATACAGGTCAGGTTGTAATATATATTTTACAACGAAGTATGGAAGTACTTTGAGGATCGTACCCAATGGAGGCGAATACTAAATTAATAATAACTCAGGCTTTAATAGATCTAATTAGTATTTTAATTAATTTATATTATGATAAAACATAGAGTGAAGAGAAATTATTTAATAAGAAAAATAAATAAATGACATAAAATAATAAAAACGGAAAACTAATTTGTTGAATTAATCAAATCTAAGCATGGAAGACTAACTCACTTCGGTGGTCATAACTAATTCCTATGTCGGGTTCTACTCAATCAACTAGTCGCTAACCTAGCAGGATCTCTCGATCTTCCACTAAACTAACGAGTCGGTAAGAACTACTTATCTCTCAACCTCACAGTCTAGACTGGACTAGGGTAAAGGGTTCACGGATAGGCAATCTCAATTTTGTGTTCATTCCGACCTAGATGACTTCCTAGGGTTGTCAGGCCTAGGGTTTAAGTTCTTCTTATCCTAACCAACTGATCCTTTGAGAAATCTTACATAGAAATTAATTACTCCCATGTCCACTCACTAATCCCCCATAAGAGGATTAGTTCCTCATGGATCTCATAAATAACATAAACTTAATAAAGAAAATAAAGATGAAGAATAAATCAAGAGTAAAAGTTTAAGAAAAATCTTAAATTGTATTGATTATTCGATAGTGTATAAATCGACAAGAGTTTTATGAATCAATAAATCAGATTCTCCATCGAACAAAAGTGAAACTAAAACTGAAAAGAAATCCTAATTACAAAAGAAACTAAAAACTCAATAAAAGTTGCAACCTAAAATAGAATCAAAGTTCAAATATACAGAAAAGATGTCTAAGAAGTGTTCATTGAAGCCTATTTATAGATTTAGGGTTGGCCATCATCCACAACGCTAGTTCAGCTGACATTTTTATGTTAAAGTTCTTTGAGTGGACGAAAATGCTCTCAACTTATTCATTCTTCACATCAAGGCGATGTCGCGACATCCTCTGCCCTATGTCGTAACACTGGTGGCAGTTTACTTGCCTTAGGCTAAGATTCAGGGTTGTGTCGCGACATTTTCTAGCTATGTCGTGACACTGAATGTAGTCTTGCTATTTTTGGTATCCTGCTCACTATGTTGCGATGTTGAACCTTCGTGTTGCAACATGGTGACCAGTCTTGTGTTCTCATGCCTCCAAATGATGTTTTGCACACTCACCAAATATGTTAGTCTTCCTTTAGGCCTAGTTTAGCCTAAAGTCATATAAACTACTCAAATTACACTTTTTATTATTTGAGAACTAAAAGTGAAAAACCAAATAAAACATGATGAAATTGTTTTTATTCAAGCTCCTTAAGTACAAAAAATGGTTTAATCTGCTACAACGAATTGTGACAGATCAAACTCCTCCACATTTACGTCATAGCTTGTCCTCAAGTAAGAAAACAGAAAAAATAAAATAAAAGATGACTCTTGAGCAAATATGATACAAGGACCAGTTTTGAAACACATAACTAGGAATAATCATACATACATGTAATTTTAGCATGCTATATAAATGACTTACCATTCTCAACTTCAAACACCAAAGTTCAATGTATTACAAAGTATATAAACAAGGTCCTCAAATATATTAATACATCAATAAATCATACAAGTAATTTGATTATCCTAGCAGAATACAAATAATCATTATTGCAATTACTTAATACAATGTCCATTAATGAATAAATTTACCTATGTCACATAAGGCTTTTCGGCTTGTAACGTTCTGAGGCTTAGAGTCTTGTTGTGTATCTTAATGTATAAAAATCTTGATTAATTGAAGATTGGTGATGAATATGACATTTGATGATGATTTTGAATGTTGGTCATAGCATGAAACTTACCTAATACATGATTTGGTAATGCTTGATTCCTAGTTGAAAATGATATATTTGTTGTTATTCTTTGAATATAAGTTGGTATATGGATGATTTGATTCACTTATAAGGTCATGAAGGTTTTGATGGTTGAATTGTATATGTGTATGTAAATGTTGAGTTTGAGTAAACATAGTTGACATAGTTGGCTGGATATTTGAGATCAAATAAGCTTAATTGGTTAATGGTTGAGAAATGTGACATGTTCTTGATTATTGATGTTTATGTTCAAGTTTTATAGCCATTAAGGTTTGTAATGTACATATGTGCATGAAATTTGAGTGAAATGGCATGTTTCTTTGTGGTATGGAATAAGTAAAGATTGGTATATTGTGGTTTGGATTTTAAGTTCTAATGACATTAAAAAGTTCAAGTTTAATTGATTTTTAAATAGTGAATGTCTTGATGAGAGGTTGAACACGAATGTTGAGCTTGTATGGTATGTTTTTGGCATGTGTTGAAACAAGTGAACTTATTGCTCAATACATATAATAAATGGTTGGTTAGAAACATTTGAAATAGGTACCAAAATGGTACATTTTTGCCAAAATTAGGGTCCATGTCTCGACGACCATCCTCCCTCGTCACAAAGTTAGCTGACAGTAAGTGACATCATGACGTCGAGTTGCCTGAGGTCACGATCTGACATCATGACATCGGGCCTGAATTTAAAACTTTACAATTTGGACCTGTTTCGTGCTCGGCTTGACAAAAGAGCTTTCGTAAGCTCATATAAGACCCAAATATGATTGTTTAACATAATTTTATGTGATTAAACCTTGATTGCTTGTGTGAATGTTGTATACTGCAAAATTGACTGTAGTTGCTTTGGCAACAAATTAGCATCATGTAGCTGGGACCCCACGATTGGGTTGGGTGAGGGGTGTTACACCCAGGGCTCGTTTTCAACTAATCCACACATATATTTATGCATAATTGATTCCATAGTAGTATAGTATTTCATTTGATACTCATACCAATTCAACATAACTCACCACATTCTATCATTAATCTATAGATTACCCTAATGATACAGTATTCATTTCAAAGCATTTTCAAGTTTTTAAATTTCAATTAAAATATATATTTCTTGATGGAACTATAGTAAAACAGACTTGAATACACAAGTAAACTATGTTGCTCACACAAAATGAAATTACATCAGAGTTGCTCACACAAGCTGACTTATATTAGGTTACCTGTCCGAGCTAAACCTAAGCTACATATAACTTGAGAATCTGCAACAAATGCTAGACCTCGTTATAACATGAAAAATCTCTTATTAAACGCGTGTATAACCCTATTGACATGTCAATCATATCCTAGTCTTTTACTAAGTTCACACAGGTAGCATTTAAACACATATATACATTATCATACATGTAGTCATTCTTATTCCCTTGCCATACCCTATATTCACACACATTTGCACTTTCGTACCTTAAAAACTATTCTATCACATGAAAAACATTTATCTCATTTCATTCAATTTAATCCAATTCTTATATATATATAATTTCATAATTAATCTCATTTTTCAATATAGTACATATATCATTTCTCGAACATATTCACAACCATATTTTGGTTCATCATCAAATCACATGTATTACATGCTATACAACATATATCTATCCATTTACCATATCAAATAACATGATTCAAGTAATTCATGCCATTTTTCATTTTATTCAGTTTAATCCTTTAATTCAATATCTCACATCAAACTCAATCAAAACAATTTATACTAACACCATATGCTCGCCTCAATGATCAATCAAATAATTAACATTTAGATGCAAGTAAATAAATCTATCTCAAATCATAAAAATACAAATCGATATCTCGCGTCACTCATCAACGTCTCTTGCTTTTCCTTTCCCTCTCGATGGCCCAATGTCTTTTTTTGCTACATTCGATAGTTCAATAAATAAATAAATATCATATTTCATTCAACCCACATCCAAATACAAACCAACACATATTTTGTACTTTATACAATTTAGTCCCTAAACTCAGGATATACACAACTTTTGGTTCCTAGCTTCAGATTAAAATCTGATTTCACATATTTTCATTAGGGACCTTATACTTTCTATTTCTTTTATAATTTTATGATAGATTTTACATTTATTCAATTTGGTACATAATGTAACAAATTTAACAATCAAGCTAAATTAACTTTACAATATAGTCATTTTCATAATCTAAGCTTAAAATTTATCAATTTCAAGTCTAATTCTTCAAGAAATCAATAATGAAAACTTTCTAAAACTTTAACAATTTTACAAATTGGTATATGGGCTAGTTAAATCAAGCTCCCATGACCATAAATCTATAAAAATTACATGAATTTAGATTAGTTACCTTATGAAATTTAATGACCGAATGTTGAAACCATTGAAGAATTTTTTTCTTATTTCTTTCGAAAGTTAGACGGTGAAAAAATGGGGAAGATGATAATATCTCATCTTTTCCCACTTAGTTTACTATATATATTATAATTATAATTAAATTAATTGTTAATTAATCATGTATATAACTTAATTAAACCTATTTTTTATTCTTTAACCTTAATTAGCTTAATTTAAATGGCCACCATCATTATTTCCCACTAACATTAAAAGAAATATGGTTTAATAACCATTTGGGTCCTTTGGATAATTGCTATTTATCCCTTTACCCGACCCGATCGTCGTGTTCAAGCAATGAAATGCTACATTCGTTGTTGGAGCAACTACAATCAAACATATAGTAAAATGATCATTCAAAGATACATTTACATGTTAAACACATGTACATTACGTCATACGATCGAATTCGACCCTCAATCAAAATTACGAAAGCTCTTTTGTTGACTCGAGCATGAAATAGAACCGTAAGGTATCGATACCCCTACTTGGTACCGATAGCAATTTGAGCTTTGAAATTTTAGAAAAGTTGAATTAAAATCAAAAGTATCGATACTTACCAGAAGGTATTAGTACTTTTTTCAAAGTATCAGTACTTTACCCTTGTATCAATACCATTTTAAGGTTCGATGTTTTGAAAAATTTTAAAAAAAATAGGTAAAGGTATCAATAACACAAGGAAAAATCTACATTTTGATGCCTATTTCATGTCACTTTCCAATCTTACCATTTAGTGAAATTCTCACAACATTTTTCCTACACAAAATATGTCTAAACACATACCATATTTCACCATATCATCACAATTCAACTAATTCAAGATATCTTCAATTGATCATCATCTATACCGATTTAGCTTATTCAATTCAACTTCATCTTTTATATCTTTCACCATTCATTACCATCATCTTAATTATGATAATTCAAACTCAAACACGCTACTTTAAGCTACCAAACATAATTCAAGTTCAATTGTCAAAGCCAACCAATTAAATAAGGCATTTATATTGTCAATTCAAGCATATGATATATTTGAACTATTCTAACATTCAAGGTTGACTAAAAGCATATCACCTATATAAATGCCACAAAAACTAAGCTTCAAAATGATTAAAAGACTACCAAATTAATAACAAGATAATGTGAGCTTTTCGCCGATCCGTTTGACACATTTTGCATGTTGGCAATATATAAGGAAAGGGAAAACAACGGGGTAAGCATATTGAATGCTTAGTAAGTTCACAAATATTTAAATAACAATATTTAAATAACATCTTACCTCATTTTACGATTTAACACTACAAGCTATTAAACTTGACCAATTTGCTTAAACATGG
This sequence comes from Gossypium gossypioides, assembly GCA_013467495.1. Classification (NCBI taxonomy): domain Eukaryota; kingdom Viridiplantae; phylum Streptophyta; class Magnoliopsida; order Malvales; family Malvaceae; genus Gossypium; species Gossypium gossypioides. The sequence goes on along the minus strand of CM025144.1, from coordinate 24,253,151 downwards.
CAATCACATACCAACAAGGTGAGTTCATCATATAACAAATTAACATAGTAATTCAAACATTTAAAATCTAAATTTGGTTCAGTATCATTCACATAGAATTAGGAATTCAATACAAATTGCATAATTCAATCAACATTTTAATTTACATATGCAACTAGAAATCCCATTTGTACCACAGGAATCAATCTAAAGAATATACCATTTTAAGATATTGGTATCATTGGTATCACATTTCTATTCAATTCATATCATACGGTCATATCATCATATCATTTCCAAATCAAATCATTTGATTCGTTATGATTTCATATCGGCCCTCCGAGCTCGCATATCTGGTTCGCATGATCTTTCACTTGTTATCGATATTTATATATCGTAAATCATCTTTGTATTACTGTAACACCCCTAACTAGTATCCATCGCCAGACTAGGGTTTAGAGGCATTACCGGACATAACGGAACATTTCACGATCACTTTACAATCAAAAGTCATACATCGACCATTCATAGTCAAACATCGACATAATTCATTTTATAAACGAGCATATAACAAGATATCCATCGATATACATCTATTTCATATCGAAATTTTTTATCATACATTTTAATAACCTATATACATACACATACTAAACCATTTCATTCCATATCATGCGACATTAATAATCATTATTTTATAAAATATTACTTAACA
>CM025144.1:24173533-24201329 GCA_013467495.1 Gossypium gossypioides | reverse complement strand
ATGTTATGGCACTTTCGTTTAGGCCATCCTAGTTTTCGATACCTTGCAAAATTGTTTCCTGCTCTATTCTTTAATAAAAGGCCAAATTCTTTTTCTTGCAAAGTTTGCTCTCTTGCCAAACATATTAAATCATCTCATTTTCCTTCTCCATACAAGCATTCTCACCCTTTTTCTTTGATCAATAGTGATATTTGGGGTCCTTCTCGGTTGAAGAATGTTGATAATTGTAAGTGGTTTATCACTTTCATTGATGATTACAGTAGGATAATTTAGACTTATTTGCTGAAAGATAAATCTGAAACTGCTAGTGTTTTTGCGCAATTTTATAACATGGTTCTCACTCAGTTTGGGTCTAAAATCTAGCTCTTTAAATCTGATAATGGAAGTGAATTTTTTGCTAGGTCTTTGGGTGATTTTTTCAGGGAAAAGGGCATAGTTCAGCTTAGTTCTTGTGTTGGAACCCCACAGCAAAATGGCATTGCCAAAAGGAAAAATAAGCACCTCATTGAAGTTACTCGTTCTCTTCTATTTACTACTAATGTTCCCAAATATTTGTGGGGAGAAGCCTTATTAACTACCACATATTTAATTAACCGAATGCCTAGTAAGGTTTAAAAATTTCAAACACCTCAATCTATATTTTTGCAGCACTTTCCCCATTTTAAGCCTATCTCTTCCATTCTGCCACTTAAAATCTTTGGCTGCACTGTTTTTATCCCAAATATTGCTCTTAATAAGTCCAAGTTATACCCTAAGTCTTTAAAATGTGTACCGGTTGGGTATTCTTCACTTAAGAAGGGTTATAAATGCTATCATCATCTTTCTAAATGATTTTTTACCACTATGGATATAACATTTTATGAGCAGGATCCCTATTTCACTCTGGCTGAAATTCAGGGGGAGACATGGAGTGATTTTTAGCCACATCAGGTATCTCCTTCTAATCTTCATTATCAACCTTCAGAATTTCCACTATTTTTGACTTTACCTGCAGATTTGTTACCCGTGACTACTCCTATTGATTCTCCTGTAATACCTATCACTAATTCACTCACACCTACTTTAAACACCCTTATTGAAAATACACCTACTCCCACTGAAAGTCTTCCAAAAATAACACCACCCAAACAACTTCGTGTCTACAAAAAAAACATATCCCTGAGATTGTTTTGCAATCTGATTCTTATCGAGAATTGGATTTGGGCCCAGCTACCGAAATGGAAGAAGAAATCAGTAAGTCTACTACTCTAGATGACTTTTCTATTGCTATTAGAAAAGGGGTTAGACAGTGCACCAAGCATCTTATTGAAAAATTTACTGGTTATAATTCATTGATGCCTTCTTTTCAAGCATTTACAGTAACCTTGGTTAAAGAACAAGTTCCCACAAGCATAGCTGAAGCTAGACTAGTGAAAAATTTGGACCGTTACAGACATTCCTCAAGGAAAAAAGGCTGTTGGCTGTAAGTGGATCTTTACTGTAAAGTATAACTCCAATGGTAGTATCCAACGATACAAAGCTAGACTAGTGGCTAAAGGCTTTACGCAAACATATGTGATAGATTTCACAGAAACTTTTGCACCTGTGGCAAAGCTTAACACTGTTCGAGTACTCCTAAGTTTGGCTGTAAATTGCGATTGGCAATTACACCAACTTGATGTAAAAAAACGCATTTCTTAATGGCAAGCTAAAGGAAGAAGTGTATATGAAATTGCCATCTGGCTTAAAGTCTGTTGAAGGTAGCAAAAAGGTTTGCAAGCTCAACAAGTCTTTATACGGGTTAAAACAATCACCCAGAGCTTGGTTCGAGAGGTTCACTAAAGTCATTCTTAAAAATGGCTACAAGCAATCCCTTGCCGATCATACACTTTTCATCAAGGGAACTTCTACAAATAAGAAAGCTATCCTAATTGTGTACGTGGATGACATAATTCTTACTGGAGATGATGAGGAAGAGATTAGCAATTTGAAGAAATTGTTAAACAGAGAATTCGAAACCAAGGACTTGGGAAAGCTAAGGTATTTCCTAGGAATGGAGGTGGCAAGATCAAAAGGACTTGTGATCAATCAAAGAAAGTATGTACTTGATTTACTCAAAGAAACTGGTTTTCTTGGTTGTTAGCCAACTGATACACCAATGGAGGCAAACTTGAAATTCAACAAATGTGATAAGTCAACGCATGACTAATCCTACTAAAGAGCATATGGCAGCAGCAAATAGAATTTTCAAGTACTTGAAGAAAACTCCAGGACACGGCTTAATGTTTAAGAAGACACAAGACAGAACTGTTAAGATTTTTACAGACTCTAGTTGGGCTGGAGATCTCACTGAAAGAAAATCCACTAGTGGTTACTGCACTTTTGTTTGGGGTAACTTTACAACTTGGAGAAGTAAAAAACAATCTCTCGTTTCAAGAAGTAGTGCTGAAGCTGAATTTAGAGCACTAGCTTTGGGAATATATGAAGGAATTTGGTTACTTAAATTATTAAAAGAACTTGGCGCTAATCAGGAGGATCAATTTGAAGTTTTGTATAATAATCAATCTGCCATTCAGATTACCAAGAACCCAGTTCAACATGACCGAACAAAGCATGTTGAGGTTGATAGGCATTTTATTACTGACCAAGTCAACAAAAAAACAATCACTCTTTCATATATTCCTTCGGAAGGACGGGTTGCAGACATTCTTACTAAGGTTTTGCCAAAGCCTGTTTTCAATAAATTCCTATTCAAGCTGGGATTATACAATGTATATCCTCCAGCTTGAGGGGGAGTGTCGGAATTATTGTAATATATGTCATCTCTTCAGTTAAGGGATTCTGTAAATATTCTTTTTATTACAATATCTTATTTTAAGGGATCATATCTCCTGATATTAGTATCCTTCCTATTTTAGAGTTTCTTAGATTAGAGACATAGTTTATAAATATAAAGGTGTAATATGTTCTATTAAATAAATAGAAATACAGAGAATTACTCTAATTTCTACAATTACCATGGTGAATGTCTGATCTGACAAAATTCAGTGTAGTAGATTAAACTAGCTTTCACACTTAAGAAGCTTGAATACAAGCATTTTCATTACAATTTAGCTAAGTTTATTTAGTTTTACTTACATTCAATAAAATGTGCAAATTGAGTCTTTTATTAACCTTAAGGGTCGAATGAGGCCTCAGGAAGAGCTAACATACTTTGTAAATGTGCAGGAGGCCATTACAAGGCATTTTAAAATGATATTGGACGATATGTCGCAACACGAGAGGATTGATGTTACAACATAGGGAACAGAATGAAGAAAACTCAAGTCTGCCTTCGATGTTACAACACAGATTGAGGGTGTCGTGACATAGACTGAGGGTGTCACGACATACCCTTAAAGATGGCTACAAATGAGGATACTAGTTGTCATGTCGCGACACAGGTCTTGGTGTGTCACGATATTGACTCTAAGATGGAAATTAGACACGAAGCAAGGGCGTTTTGGTTTGCACAATCAAACTTAAAGCTCAAGAATGTAAGCTGACCTAGGGTTAAGGAAACGACCACCTGAAGGGTATAAATAAGCTCAATTGACACATGTTAAAGACACTTTTCCATTAAACTAGTTTCTTCTGTTAAATTTAGTTTTGTTTTCTTTCTTTCTTAGTTTTTAGAGTTTAGTTTATTTGTTCTCTTTCAAGAGATTTTGATTGTGGACTCACTCAACTCTGTGGATTTGCACTTAATATCAATACAATCAGACTCTTTCATTTACTCTATCTTGTCGATTTAATTTGCATGTTTTCTCTTTATATCGATTATATATTGTTTATGAACATATAAGGAACTAATCCTTCTATGAGGGATTAGCGAGTGAAGGTATGATCTGTTAACTATTTTGTTGGGTTACTTAACGAATTAGTTGTTTGGGAAAGGGAAAATGTGAAACAAACCCTAGGCCTGACAACCCCGAGAAGTTACCAAAGTGAGAATTAACCCAAAATTGGTATTACCCATCCGTAAACACCTTAACCCCAAACCAATCTAGACTGTGAAGTTGAAAGCTAAGTAGTTCTTGCTGACTCATTATATTAGTGGAAGATCGAAAGATCCTGCTAGGGTAGCGACTAGTTAATTGACGAGGAACCTGAAGTGATAGTTGATGGAGATAATCGAAGCAAGCTAATCACCCATAATCAGATTTAATTTATTCTTCTTTTTTAATCTCTTGAATTTTATCTTTTTATGTTGTTTTATTTTTATTATAAAAACCTCAAAAAATCCTTTATTTTATATTCTTTGTATTATAACTGAATCCAAAATACTAATTAGATATTTTAGTCCTTAGGTTAAAATTGATCTAGCGCTCGCCTCCCTTGGGTACGATCCTCGGAGTACTCACCCACTCCGTTGTAAAACTATAATACAACTAGACTCGTACACTTGCAAATACAGTCTAATAATTTTATATTTTATTGTAGTATTTACACTTTGAACGTTAGTACGGCCGAAGACGGTCAATACCCCCTTCTCTTTTTAACATACAAGTACACACTTCTTTTTCAAGAACTTTCCAAAAAATTATTCAATTATATCATAGAACTAATTCAACCAATTCAACTTCAAACATATCATAACCTTATCATAACAATATCTATCAAAGAACACTCAGAATTTATCTAGAACATACCATAAGGGCGAAAAATCACATTCTACCATACAAACTCAGTAAAATATGCCACAAGGGCTAAATAGAATACGCCACAAGGGCAACATATAAAATCACATGTTCACTGTCTCGGCGGACTTTCACAGAATGTGTCATGGGTTTCTCACTCATGGACTTGTACATAAATTTTATGTATCGTGATCTGCCAATTCAATCTACACATTATTGAAGGCTACACCATTAACATTCATAGTCATATCTTGCCATGGGTCTCAGTCACATGGACTTACACTCTTTCATGTATCGTGATCTGCCATTCTAATCTCTATCTTACTGGAGGCCATACCATTAGTGCTTTCATATCATAATATGCCATGGGTCTCAACCTCATGGTCTTGCACTTGTTTTCATATTGTGATCTGCTAGTCTAGTTAGCAATATAATTGTCTTACCAGAGGCATCAGATATGGACATTTACATATCATTCACTTACCCGGATTCATTTACACATCTAATTGATTCGTACCTTTCTTATATCAAACTATACTTGCATACTTATCCATCCACATCCTATTCCAACAGAACTTCATACATATTCTCATAACATGTATATCATTTTTACTATGCTTCTTACACTTACCAATTAGTAAAGATACCATCGTCATTTAGATATACTTCCATCTGAATAGTACCCATGCAAGAGTCAGGATAGGGACTCACCTGATAGTCACCCACTATAGTTTGAAGCTCTAGACTCAGGCATCTTTCTCAAACCAATAACAACTTCTTAAAGAACATAAGATTACCGTTAAAACTCATTTATATACAATTGGTTAACATTCCAACTATGAATAACCCCTATGCAAGGCCTTGTATTCGTATCTTATTATTCATAACTCTTAACAACCCTACTCTTACAAAAAACTTAACATGCAGAACTATATTACTTACTAGGGGGTGCAACAATCACTGATTAATGAACCAAAAAGTAATATTTAGATTTTAGAAAAGAACCAAAGAGTAATATATTGAGGGAAGAAGAAAAATCTTTTACGAACCCTTCACACACACATATATATAAGATTAATTTTCTCATAGTGGAACTTAACAGGTGTCACTTAATTTAGAATTTATCTTTCTTAATGGCTTACAGATTCAGAAAGAAACACAAATAAGAATCATGCATAATGGATTTTGGACCAGTAAATCCAGTTGGTTCCTAACCGGGTCACTTTACAATCCAACCAGCACAGTTATCATAATTGTACACGTCGAATCAAGTAATAAAGTGATGAGTGAGTATCGTTCCCACGAAGATTGGATGAGTGCTCTTTATCTAAGTTATCACAATTGAATAGAAAAGATAAATGTATCAAATGATGTTTAATGAAATTAAAATGGGATTAACACATTAGAAGTGAGAGTAATGAAGTATACTAGTAGAGATTACCATTGTAACAAATCAAACAAGAGTGCTAAGCACTTTAGTAAGGTTGGAATATTGGTTGTGAAGGCTGGGATTACTAAGGGATATGTTCTAACCCGTGAACAATGCCGTGGCAAAACTATGGTGAACTTACTGTTCGATTGGGTACTAATGTGGTTTACCTCTATCAAAAGCAAGACCTAGGGTTACTCACCCCTAAGGCACTATATGTTTATAGGCTCGGGATTAGCAACTACTACTAAAGCTCAACCCTCTAAATTGTATAAGGTAAGACTCTATGTCTAGAGTGTACACGAGTATTTCACTCAACACTCACTTAAATTACCCAACTTTGGTCCATGTAACCTAATCCTGTCGGTGTCAAGCTACCTTAAGACTTATTGAGCATTCATCAACACTCTCTTAAGCATTTAAACAAAAATAACTATTAGGTAAAGCAGTAATATGAACCATATTAATCCATAAACATTAATCGAAGTTAAAATATCATCCAAAGCAAACCCTAGCCATATTAAGTTAGTTTATGGCTGGGCTACACAAATTCAAGTTATTTTCGTATCATCAATATCTCAAAATATCAGTTTAGAACAGAAGAATTGAAACAAAATGCAAAGAAAGAAATCTGGGTTTCAAAACTCCAATTCCCCCAACTCGATTCATCTTCACCAAAGTTCACATTTAGTTCAACTTTCCCTTCTTGCCACCATGAGACCTCTGTCCTAGCTCAGAAAAATTTCCCTCCATTGTCTCTCCCTTTTTTATTACCTTTTATACTTAGGTTGTCCTCTAGGGTAAAAGCCGTCAGCCAATGGTTGTTTTTTTTTCTAATTCTGAGATGAATATTCTCCATTACATGTGTATGTGGAGGACCAAATGCTGAGTGCTCTCATTGCTGATTGGGTGTTTATCATTTTCTTCACCAGCGTTGCCATGGCAACCTCTCATAATGCCTCGGCAAACCTCCATCCTCTGCTATCATTCTCTTTTAAACCTGCCATTCAGCCACAACAAAACCTTTCCACAAGAAATTAAAAGTAAAGATGCAATAAAGTAATTACCATCTGAAGTTCTTAAATACACTACTTGATTGACTAGAAATGATCATGCAATTATCTAAAGAAGCTAATTTTTCTTAAGTACAAGCAATTAATTAAGCCTAAAAGTATGAATTATAACTTTTTTTCAAGAGTTATCAGTACTTCAGATAAATAAGGCGTACTATACATTTGACGACAACTCTTACCAGAATTACGTTGTCATTTAACAAAATCTTCCTTTTAAAATAGCAAAATAACCTGAAATAGAATCTTCACTTATTTACACGATGATTACTATACGCCCTCACATATACGCCAAAAGAAGCAAATAGGTGGATTATACTTCGCCAAGGAGTTTATTTCACCACCTACACACCTTAATCTTAGACCTTTCAGAGTTAGGGTGTGACACCTTTGAAGGCTAATCCCCCTCTAATATTAACAAAGTGTCTTTTTAGGCCATATCAAACTTATACAAAAAGTAGCATCGCTTATTTAGGCTAACACCCCTTATCAGGTATATGATTGTATAATTCACAAAGAAACAATAAAGTAATGCAAATTGATAATTCATTCAAATACTACTAATGCATGAAATAACCAAATAGATTAACTCCAAAAAATAATAAAACACTACTAAAGCAACACCATATCTCGATTCCATTAATAATGGAAATAAAAATGGCAACATAGAAACATTTAAAAGAAAATCTCATTTTAGCTTCATACTTCTACAAAAGAAAATCTATCTTAGTCTTTAGTAGTATATCTTTAGATTCAAGGTCAATCATTCATTTTCCTTTTGCCTTCGTTTGCGGCTCCACACATCACTTTTCACTAAGCCAACCACTAAATGACAAAGTATGTCAATCAAATATGGGACAACATACCGAGCGCCCAACCTAACCTCCTATAGACCCAAAGGAATACAAATAAATTAGATGTTGCTTAAAGTTGTGTGGTGCACATTTAGGACATTTTTAGAAAAGAGTCTATCCACCTTATCATACGTTTTGTTAAGGAAAAACTTATTATTCTTTTCATCAAACCTCTCTTGTGACTCCATCACCACCAATTCATCTTTAGCTTTCCTTATCATTTCAGATAAAGTTATCATAGAAGTCTCCAAATCAGACAATTGGGCATCACCATAACTACTTCAAGAAGTACATATAGGGATAGCTCAGTTTTTCTCTTGCTATAATAAGAATTATTTCTTCTAAAGCTTAATTTTCTCTTCACTAGTTTTCAGTTTCCTCAACGTTGCTCCTAACTAATTTAACCAACTCTAGTTGGCTTCCCTTAACTTTTGGTTCTCTACTAAAAATCAGATTAAGATTTGACAAAAGGCATAATGCAAGTCCACCTTTAAAAAGTGGGCGACCCTTAAACTCTCATTTCTTATGATGATAGGATAAACTAAAAGTGTCAATGCTAGCTCCACTAAAGGTCTTATCACCATTACATTATGTGGCCTAATAAACAAACCTATACATTGTACAAAAGAATATCAAGGTTAGAAGGGTCAACAAATAGCTTACAAGTTAAAATTAGTAATAGAACAAACCAATATTGCTAGTATTCACTGTAACTTTATGGCCTCGCCCGTCAACGGTCTCACCTGCACTAGTCCTAGCAGCTAAAGCCTTTATCTGTAGATATTGGAGCGTGTAATAATAAGAAAAACCCATAGGTTCTTCTTCCACAACCATCATTAGCATTTCCAGGTAATCACCACTCTGGTATGGTATGCCAATGGTGGAATAGTTATGCCAAATTTGTTTACCATCTTGCTTATCTCATTGGAGATGTCCCATTGAAGCGTCACTCCTTGAAAAAACCTCTAAATATTGAATAATGTCCAAACCTTATCAACGATAATCTACTCCCAACCAAGTAATGATACTGCTATTGTATAGAGGACTCCACTAGCGAAAGTGAAACAAGCCTAGTAGCATCGAAATAATCCACTGTAAAGGAAAAGAAAAATTCCCCAGCTTATTTCTTATCATAATGTAGTTTTAGGGGCAAAAACAAATGTCTTAGGGTAACTGATAAACACCGAACATCTCCTCATTTTTCGCGAGAGAAACTCTTGTATACTAAGAAAATTAGTGAAATCCAAAGTAAATAAGTTCCTGAATCTAGAAATCTAATGTTTATCCTCCTTTTTTAGATAGTCAAGAAAATACAACAACAATGACACCATAAAGTCCCTAACAATAGCTCGATACAAAATGGAAAACTCATAGAACTTGAACAAACTAGGGTAAAGCTACAAATGCAAACTTTTTTCTAATAAATGGAATGAATGAAAGAAAGTTGTGTCATTTTCTACAATCTTACTCATACAATGGATACTCAATGAAATGGTGAATTCATACCTATAGTGGAAAACCTAAAGGCGTCGCAATCAGGGGTGGAGCTAGGGGCCCCACACCCTTAAAATGGAAAATTTTCCATTTAGGCCCTTTATAATTGATAAAATTTTAAATTGGTAATCGTAAAATTACACTTTGCCCCCCCTAAAATAATAACAATTTGATTTAATCCTTTAAAAATTATAAAGATGCAGGCTATTAAAATGGTGAAATTGCCTTTTTACTATCATAAAAATATATAATTTAAATCTAACCCCCCAAAATTTTTTTTGGCTTTGCTCTTGGTCACAATCGTAACATGGCTACCATCTCCTCCAATGTCATGGTACAGTCCAATTCCTCACCTCTCACCACAACCTCTCAAATCGAAAAAATGTTAGCCATTTGGAGAAACAAAAAGGAATATATGAAGAAACTTAACACGAGAAGAATTATAGAGCAAAAATCACACAAAGAAAAATACTTAGATAACAAATACAAGCTCCTTTACTAGGTGTAAAGCACACAATTTATAGAAGAACAAGTGGGGAATGAACCGAAACATCAAATGGAAACAATGGTTGGAGGAAAACACACCTTCCTAAGAACACCCATTCAAATTACCACGTGTTCAGGCACAAAGAAATGGACACATTAGTTGGTGAAACAATAATGACCTCTCAAATGAACATAAACTAAATCAATAAATTGACCCCTTATCGCCAAAACATTGAACACCTCAAGCCAGGTCACTTTTTAACTTGCATTTTGGCTAAGGGACAATTATTATACCCTTATATTTTGCATGAAAATCCCATTTCCTTAGAAAGCTCTATCCTAAACAATCCATCTCGTAAAAGCATAGTAATGGCCTATGGTACTTTATCACCCTACATTATTTCACTCTTAGAAAGGTCATGCTTGGCAAACCCTACACTACTTACTCCACCCTTAAGACATTTACCATACCATTGCTTAAACGTCACTCCCCTAGGACCCACAAAATCCAAGGAAATATATCGAAAAGACCTCTTATAGGCACCTATTAATCTGTCACATTTGGCAATTCCTTATCAAGTCATTTTGGGTTAAGTTCAACAATAACCTAAGCTAATATTCGTCACCCTATTTTGGCACCTAGGATCGAGAAAAAGGGGGAATTGTGACTAACCTTCTCGTCACTTATTAATACCCTTCAAGATAATGCGCAAAGGGAAAACAAGAATAATATAACCCCATTCTACCTATATCTTATCTAACTATCCTTTTAATATTTCATAAGTAGTGGATCTTCGTACCTTTCATGTTGTAAACCAAACCCTTACGAGAAGCTTTCCACACCCATTGCAGTGTGAGCCACACTTACAATCCACCCCCGTTATTGCATTGTAACAAAAATTATCCATTTCATTTTTTTTTCACTTTCACTTCTTACTCAAATAAAACTTCTTTTTATTCATTTTAGCTTTTCTAGCATTTATATATATTATATCTTTCTCACATTTCTATTTTTTTCATATTAATTTTTTTTTCACTTGCAACTCACAATTTCTAATATATTTTAACATTGTTATGTTTAATAATATCTTAATTGAATACATTAAAATTGATAGTTTTAAATTTTTGTAAGTAATATTTATATTATTACGAGGGTGCTTCTATCTTTTTATATTTTTAAGTTTGTGACTAAGTTGGTGTCACGGGTAAACCAGTAATCAACACGACTATGGAAATTAAAAAAATATATCCTTACATGTATAAATAATTTATATCATTTCGAGGGTACTTCTATCTTTTTATATTTTTAATAAAACCAATAAAATATGATGAGTCTTGAACCCATGCCACCAACATCTATAAAATATTTTTTTTGACATTTCAACCAAAGCTTTATTTTGATTTTTTTAAAATTTTGATATTATTACACAAAAATTTTCACCCTCATCACTTGTACATATTGATAGTGTCATTTGTTGAGTTAATGTTACAAGTAAACCTGATACCAATATTCTTAACATGATAAACAATTTAAAATTCCTATTAATAAACAATTAGAATGCATTTAATATTCTGAATATGATGTATTTATCCATTTAAATTTCCTTTTACTCACAATTTAAACTAATTTTTATTTTAATTAGTACATATTACACATGTTATTATTATTAGTTTTAACTTTATGTTTTATTTTTATTGTATGTTATTTTTAAACACACACGTGCTTTAAATGGTTTCCACATGTATAGGCATGAGATAGAATTTCTAGTATTTATAAAACCATTTGTTGAGTTGGTGTCATAAGTCAAATCAATATTGACCCAAAAAAACATCAATACCAACTAAAAAAATGATAATATCATAATAAACAATCGAAGTGCATTTAATATGTTTTATATGATGAATTTATTTATTTAAGTTTTTTTTACTCATAATTTAAACTAAGTTAATTTTGATTTAGTACATGATGTATATATGATGTTATTATTAGTTTCAAAACTTACTTTACTATTTATTATATCTTATTTTTAAATGCACACATATAGTTTAAATATGTGATTTTCACACATATACATATAAGCGTCAAAAGTAACAAATTTTAGCCTCATTTTTAGTGCATTTTTTGGGTGATTATGTGGAATTAATTGTGAATTATATACTCCTAATCTTTTATATTCATGTAATGACGCTTGGGAGAAATAAGAGTGAAAAATAGTGGAAATTAGAACTTTTGAGCATTCCGAAAGTTGTGGACATGCAATAGATTTTCACACAGGCAATCCACATGGTCGTGTGGATTCACACTGCTATGTGTCCAAGATCTGTCAATCTCGGGAACTGTGTGGACTGAAGGTTGAAAGTTACAATCTTTAGGGTTATGTTTTTTAGTTTTTTAAGAACTTTAAGCGTATATAAATAGGGAAATAATAGGGGAAGAAAGCAACCATCAAGGGAGAGCACGAAATTATCTTGAGAATACCATTGAAGCCAATTTCCAAGCAATTTTCCATCACGATTCAAGAGTCCAAGTTGATTTTCAAGGGAGTTATCATGAATTTCTTTTATTCTAGTGGTTATATTGTATTTTTGGTGTTCACTCTTGCTATTATGAACTAAATCTCTTAATATCTAGGGGAGATGAACTCTAAGATGGGTTATATTGATTGATGAATATTTTTATGCAATAAAATCTTGGTCTCTTTGTTTTCAATTATGAGTGATTTATTATTTTTGGGTTAATAATTCTAGAGTGTTAGCTCATGTTTGATGTGTATAAGTCTGAGGTTGAATAGACCCTCATTGGGATTAGATCTTGCATAATTGAATCGAGTTGCATGCAATCTTAGAAATAGGATGATATAAATCTACCGGATTAGAGTTAAATCTAATGGGGGATCCATATAGTGAATTAATGCAATAATAGGGGTTTTAATTAGAAAGAATTACAATTAATCAACTTAGAACCAGTTGCCTTTATGCTTGAAAGAGATATTAGCATAAATTAGGGATTTCTATGGGTGAAAGAGCTAAGAAAATAAATTGCATAAATTAGATTGAGAATTATAGATGAAACCTAGGCGGATTCTTACCTAGATATTATTTTGTTACTTGGTTAATACTTGATTGCTTTTGTGTTTCATTCTTGGGTGCATTCATTAGTTAACTTAAATAGTTTAACTTAATCTTAATTAATCTTTTGAATGATTAGGCTACATAATAGAAATGTGATCATTATTAGTAATTGTAATCATCGAGGTAACGATATATGTGCACACCATAGTTATATTATTACTTGATAGTAGCACTTATCTTGACCGATTTATTAATTAGTTTAGTGTGATGTGATAAATTTTTTAATATAAATTAAATATTAAAGAAATATACTAGGAATACTCGTTATAATAAAATAGTTATTCAAAACTGGAAGATTACGCAATCTATAGTTCTTATCGAAATAATCAAATGATCCGATGGGTACGGTTTTTGGATCATTAAAAAGCCGTGTAATTAGCTTCGAACTGCTGTTTCCATTTTTAATTTTAATATAATCTGATGCTTCACCGAATGGTGAGAAGAGAGTGGGTGATGAGTAATTTAGTACACATTAAGATTAATTAATTTCTTTGGCTGCTATCTCCGACAATTTGCATTATTTTCCCTTTTTGAATGAAAATAATTAGTGAGTGGTGGGTCAAGTTTAGTCAACTGAACTTTGTAGATTTGATTTATAATTATTTTACACCTTTATTTTGCCTAAACAAATATTCTTAATTGACCAAATACCATAAACTCAGCATATCACTTATGTTTTTTTTTTTTAGACAAAAGGTATGACCCTTTTAAAATATATTTCTCATTCACAAAATTTAGTCTTTGGCATTGGTCTTTCCCTTTCTAGGAAACTGAGAAATTGAAAAGGCTTCAAGCTTTTGAGTGTTGACTACTTGATTGCTTCAAGCCAAACAAGATCAACGGTCAGGGATTGGTCATACTGCAACTTCAAAAATCCAGGACGTTCAATAACTGCCACGTGAACAGCATATTTATTCCTTAGTTTGACAACTATAACCATGTATCCAAGACACATGGACGGTGATAATGCAAACAAAGCATGGGCATTAAAGGGAATAGGAGAGGGAATCGAGAAGCAGGAGTTGTCACCATCAGACATTGCATGAAAGGAACACGTGTCAACAAGGCAGGCGATGGTTGAAATACTGTTTTTGGTGTTTGTGGGAAGGGATTTAGATATGGGCATATTTTTTTTCATTTACGCCTAAAAGCAGTGAATGAGGGGAGAAGGCATGGGTGTCATGTGCTACCGTTGCTTTGCCACCCGACAACATCCGTCCACACGACCCCCTCGTGTCATTCCTTGGAAACTTGAACATTTGTAACACCCATGTTAACTTGTCCGAGGAATTTGTCCTCTTCACGCGCCACCCTTTTAATTTTCATCATCTATTTCTCAATCTTTGTATAAAATAAAGATTACAATTCAGTATACCAAACTCATAAGTCAATATTCAATTTATTTTTAGTACACTGCAAAGGAACATTTCTTGGTTGGGATTGAAAATGACATCATCAAAACTAGTAAATCAATATTTCTCTTGCTCCCAACCTTTTTGTTCGTTACTTCATTCTATCAAAAAGGTTCAACAAGGGAACATTCTTGAAAATCTTTTTTTTCATTATTGATTCATATATATATTACACAAAATAGTGGGTTAAATAATTATGTCATGCTAACGTTGAGGAATTTTTATTGGTTTCACACTCCACAATTGGGCCTCAATCTAGGGCTCATTTGCATAGTGCAGAATAGGTCAACCCAATTTCTTTTAGCACATATTTATTCATTTTGTGCGGTCTAGTTCCCGACATATAAACGTCAGCCACAAAGCACACGATCCCAGGAAATAAGGGTGTGTTTCCACGCGCTCCAATGTCGGAGATATCTTTTCCCTATACTCCGTCATGCAATCGTGGCGGCGCAACTACTTTATATAAAGAAAACGAAATTACGGTGTTCTTAAAATACATTTAAAAAACATTCAAGATTTTACCACAAATATCGGCATTTGGCATTATTTCTCCCGTAAGGAGGGTTATTGATTTTGTGGCCGTCTAAGCGCATCCGCCCCTGTATAAATAGCATCCACACTCATTAGTGTTTACACCCTAAAATATATAAGCCAGCATCCTTGTACTCCCCTTGTTTCAATTCCTAGAATCCAGCCTCCAACGCCATGAGAAGTGAGATAGAGAGTGTTTGGGTGTTTGCCCTTGCATCCAAATGGCGAACCTTTTCTCAAGAAAGCTTTGCATGGTCGATTTTCATCATTCTTCTTGCCTGGCTAATCATGACCCTTGTCTACTGGGCTTACCCCGGTGGCCCAGCCTGGGGCAAATACTGGTTCGTGAACCGTTCCTCTCTTACTGCTGCTAACAAGAGGAGAATTCCAGGGCCTAGAGGTTTGCCTCTAATAGGCAGCATGAAGCTGATGGCCAGCTCCTTGGCTCACCACCGGATTGCGGCCGCAGCAGAAGCATGCAAAGCCAAGAGGCTAATGGCCTTTAGCCTGGGTGACACTCGTGTTATCGTTACGTGCAATCCGGATGTAGCGAGAGAGATTCTCAACAGCTCTGTGTTTGCTGATAGGCCGGTGAAAGAGTCGGCTTATAGCTTGATGTTCAACAGAGCAATCGGGTTCGCACCCTACGGGGTTTACTGGCGAACCCTGAGGAGAATCGCGGCTGCGCACCTTTTCTGTCCTAAGCAAATCAGAGGTGCCGAGGAACAGAGACGCCAGATCGCCTCTGAAATGGTCACCTTATTTGCTCTCCATAACCAAAGCTTCCACGTCCGCCAACTGCTCAAACGAGCTTCTCTAAACAACATGATGGCTTCAATATTCGGACGAAAATATAACTTAAATTCCACCAGCAATGAAGTCGAACAACTTCGAGCTTTGGTTGATGAAGGCTACGATTTACTGGGCACATTAAATTGGTCCGACCATCTTCCATGGCTAGCCGATTTCGACCCTCAAAAAATCAGAGTTCGATGCTCCAACCTTGTGCTCAAAGTTAACCGCTTTGTGTCCCGAATTATATCCCAACACAGACACAAAACAAACGGCGAAACACAAGATTTCGTCGATGTTTTACTTTCTCTTCAAGGTGCCGATAAATTATCAGACTCCGACATGATCGCCGTTCTGTGGGTGAGCTATATTATAATAATTACTATTCGTCACATGTGTAATAGTATTTTTTGTCCAAACAAGTTTACTAAATTACAAATCAAATAATAATAATATTTCTGGTACTGAATACGTACGTACGGTCTTTTTTTTTTTTTNAATGTGTGTGTGTAGGAAATGATATTCAGGGGAACCGATACCGTTGCGGTCTTGATGGAGTGGATACTAGCAAGGATTGTGCTTCACCCTGATGTTCAACAAAGGGTCCATGATGAGCTTGACGAAATTGTTGGCAGATCAAGAAGCGTTGATGAGTCTGATGTAATGAACATGACATACTTACTGGCTGTGATCAAGGAGGTACTGAGGCTTCATCCGCCGGGTCCACTTCTTTCTTGGGCTCGTCTAGCTATCACTGATACAACTATTGATGGGTATGATGTTCCCAAAGGGACCACCGCAATGGTGAACATGTGGGCCATCACCAGGGACCCTCAAGAGTGGCCGGATCCTTTGGAATTTATGCCCCATAGATTTGTGACTAAAGAGGGTGAAGTGGAGTTTTCTGTGCTCGGTTCGGATCTTAGGCTGGCTCCATTCGGGTCAGGCAGGCGGACATGCCCGGGAAAGAACTTAGGTTTGACCACTGTCAGCTTCTGGGTTGCCACCCTTTTGCACGAGTTTGAATGGCTACCGTCCGATCAAAATGCTGTTGACTTGTCCGAGATTCTTAAACTATCCTGTGAGATGGCAAATCCTTTGAGTGTTAAAGTTCGCCCCAGACGTAGTGGGTTAAACCTATCCCTCTAAGGTTTTACTATTTTCTGGCATTGTCACAATTAAAAGCAAAATGAGCTTAAAAATGGGAATTAAGCAAAGACAGAATGATTACTAGTAATAGTTATATGCCAAATCTAAAACCCGTTGTGTTGGTCGTGTCTCTTCGAGTGTCAGTCAGGTTTTTAATTTCATTTGTTTTAACCGTTGTAAATATGGGTGATGAGAGGGGTAATACAAGTTCCCAGTCTTGTAACTCTCTTACTTTTTTTTTTCTCTCTCTTTACTTTATAACTATTATACTACTTGAAATAGTCACTGTTATTAATGCTCCTTTTGCATGCTTTAGACGGTCAATTTAAGCATTTTTTTCAAACATCTACGACTTTGCAGCCTATCATGGACATGGCTCGGAGATGCGTAGGTCGGTGAAGAAAGAGCGTTGTAACTAATTAGCTGGTCATAGTGTTTGTGGTGCTAGTAAAAGTTCTGCAATCTATTATCCATAAAATGAACGTCTTGGGTTGTAATGTGCGTTATGGTCACGGATCGTGTACAGATTGTGACTTTCTTTTCCATATATTCTATTGACGCCCTTGTAGCATCGTTCGAACGAAACTAGTTTATCTCATCTTGAAATTACTACAATGTTTCTCTTCCATCAAATAAATTGTCTCGACATATAATTCTATTACCATTTAGTACAATTTATTAGATGAAGTTGTACATCTTTATTATATGAGGCTCTCATATTTGTTTGTGCTCATTTTGACTTACCTTGGTTTAAGTCCTCATGAAAAGCCTTAAACACACTTACATTAAACACTAGGTCAAACCTTGAATATTGACAACAACCTAGTTTATAGGACACCTTGCCTACCCATTTTAAAACTTTGAAAAGACCCTTGTGTCTTGTCCAAGTTTTAGCAAACTTTCAAGCTAATGAACTTGGTCCCTACAACTAATATATATATATATATTGCAATCACATTGTATAACACTAGAGTAGCGTTTGAGATATACATCCTTCAATGCATTAACTTCTAATTACTCATTTTGCATTAGTACTTCTTTACCCTCAAAGTTTGTTGCATAATCTACCTCTCTTGTAGGTGGTAATAGAGCTATCCATGAGTCGGGCCGAGTCAGGCCCAATTCTAAAAAAAGTTCATACTTAGGCCCTTTTTGGGCCAACCTGTCCAAAAAGCACATTTTATTGTTCAAAAAAATATAAAATATTAAAAATATATATATTTAATTGATATTTTATATATTTTATAACTAAAATTAAATTTTGAAAATATATTTTTATTATTTAAATTGAATTCAGGCCAAGTCGGGGTACAAAAATCCTTGTCCAAGTTCGGCCCAAGTCGGACTGGGCCTACAGCCCAGACGGGCTACCCGACCTTTGGATAGGTAGGTAGTAACCTTACTAGTAACTCAACATGCTTTATATCGGTAGAGGACTACAACACCTCTAAGGAGGTCTCATCAATATTAAGAACTGTAAGTAGATGTTTTCATTACTTGGATCACCCTTGGCTAGCTGGATTAAAGAAAATATACCGGTTCCAACATTCATATCTTGACTCACCGACAAAATGCATTGCTAGAAAGGATCCAAGATACATATGCAATCAACAAACGAAACAAAGAGAGCATTAATTTGGTCAAGAGAATTTAGCCCAAGTATAAAATCATAATTGTCAAAATGAATTACCTCGAAGTTCTTCTCGCCTTTTTAATTTTCAATTTGTAGCTCAACTTCTTGTGCCATTCCCAGAATTGAGGCCTCCTTAAAGTTATTGATCTTGATCAATCTAATTGTTTGATTAATTGTAAGACTAAGTTAGCTAGTAGCCTTCTTATATATGAACAAGTTGGATGCTCTATGTCAACTAGAGCACTCTTTCATCTATTTGAGATGTTAATGTTTATGACATCGACCATTTTTGCTTTCAACCCTTCCATGCCTTACTAGATTTAAGTATCATAGAACCAAGCTTCAAAACCTTACTTTGTAGTTCCTCATCCTCCTTACTAATAGAGTTTATCATATTAGTTTCTGGCACTTCAATTGTTGTTGTTTGTACCTGGTAAGTTCATAGGGTATAATTATGTACTGTTATGTATTTTATTTTGGTTAAATTGTAATTTCACAAGGTTTACAATTTTGTCTGAAAGGTGAGAAATGAATTAAGGATCTAATCGTAAAGCTAAGCATACATGATGAATATGATTTATGTGAAATGCTAAATGAATACAACTTCATTATGACATGTTTACTGAAAACATGGAAGTGCCCCGTACTACAAATCTGGAAACAAGAAAGTCATATAGTAACCAATTCGTTAAATTAATAGTAATTGAGGTGAGTTTATTATTTTAATTCCAATAAACGTTGTAACACCCTATACCTAGCCTAGTCGCCAAGCCCGAATACCAGGATGCCACACCACCATCTCATGTCATACTCATAGTAAATTGTCACATTATTAAGAAATCGTCATCTTTATCAGTGATCTAATAATTTTTTAGTCAAACATATATCAAACATCATTAGAACATGCCAAACATACTTTAAATAAACTTATAGTAATAATTGAACATGCATTAGGATCACTTAGAAAAATTTCCAAGACAATAACGTAGGTATCAACACTAGAACAGGGGTATGATATTTTCCTTGTATGGTATCGATACCGTATGGAAAATCAGTACCAAATCAGCATTCTGTTTCTCGTCTAAAATCAAAACACGAGAAAAAATCGATACAATTGAAAAAGAATCGATAAAAATTACCTCGAGTATCGATACTTGTAATAGGGTATCGATACCAATTTACGATTTTGACTTCTTGCATATTCAAAATCACAGAGGTATCGTTTTTACAACACGAATATCGATACCTCTGCTTCAGACCAGAAAAATATAACATTTTTAAGCATATAAGTCATTCCAACTTGTACCAATTCATCATGTTATCATATCATCATCAAATAAACATCAAAGAGGCCATAGTAATATTCTTAAACATTGAAAGTAAGTTCGAGCAATAATCAACATAATATGAAATGATTCTCATAAAATTAGGAACAAATAACCTATAGAAGCATCCAAAACATCATGAAAATTATTAGTAAAGGTCTATCACATTGCCGTATTCCCAAAACATAAACAAATACCAATAACAACTACAAAATCATGGAAATAGACTTGCTTGGATCACCCTTCGGAAACCACACCGCTCATACCAACACACTACTAATTTGCAATGGTTAAGAAGGGAGTGGGTGAGCTTAACAAGCTGAGTGAATGCCTAGAACAACTACCATGTAAACAATTCATCAAGCATCAACGAAACAACCATATAGCACAACCTCAACGGTTCCAACTCTAGTGTCATAATATACTTACTCATGCATTATTACTAGTTCATTTACATGGTAACCATATTCACTTTTAAACATATATCACATTACACATGTAATCACATAACATTTAAACATATATCGCAATACTCAAAAACATGTTTATAGATAAATTGACAATTAAGCTATAAAACATAAAAGTGAACTCTATCATCACTCATCGGATACATGGATCTCCAACACACCACGTAGACTCATAAAGTCAAACATGTCCCAAAAGTGAAGCATAAAGCTAAAACTCTCCTTAATTACCCTTACATGTCCCGTTGAATGGAGCTTTGCTCACATTCCTTTATCCCTCCAATATGTCCCAAGGCCTCAACGCCCAAATCATATAACATATAAGTGAGTATTCACAATCCTATGGCATGCCAACTATATCTAACGGTTTCAAGAATCACAAGGCCAAAATATCTGTTATTAAGCATACACATATTACTTATCGATTTACCATTCACTATCACTACATATTTACATCATAAGCACATAATTATCATTGTCACTTGGCATGTTTGACATGCCTACATATACACTTTCACAACAATAATAAAGAACACATATCACATGTAATAGCATCTCATCTCGATACACATTTCCACAATAACACAAGCACATATTTCACAAGTTAAGCATAAGTACGAGAAACTTGCACTCGAAATTTAGAGTAGGGTTTAGGCTATAACTAAATTCCCAAATAACGTATTGAATCATGTCTACAAGAAATTATTCTAAACACTCACCAATTATGCTTTCGTCGAAAAGCTGAAAGTTCAAACTAGCTTTTCTTTGCCTTTATCTCTACTCGTAGGAGGTCTTATCGATCCCAATGCTTCAATAAAGTAAATCACACAACAACACAATCAACATTCATCTA
Organism: Gossypium gossypioides; assembly: GCA_013467495.1. NCBI lineage: Eukaryota > Viridiplantae > Streptophyta > Magnoliopsida > Malvales > Malvaceae > Gossypium > Gossypium gossypioides. The sequence continues at coordinate 24,180,044 of CM025144.1, read as the reverse complement.
AAGACTCACATCAAACAATCCAAAGACACAAGCCTAAGTTGGGTTCTCTTTTGATCGAAACCTTCGACATAGAAAACTTAAAATTCGAATATCTCAGTCTGTAATAAATCTTTTCACCTAAAACCAATTTCATTCATCTTATAGTTCACCTACGACTAATTCTCAACCCTTAAACTACGTTAATCTACTCAGTTCATGGTATTGACTTTTTCAACATGTTTATGGCTATTTTTTAAAAATTCATTAAAATTCAAGAAATCTTTAACAAAACTTCAAAGCAAGTTTAGAAACCTTCTAACTGCATCAAAACTAATTGAAAAACACTTTGAAACCATGTTTTTACTCAAAATCCCAAAATTCACCATTAACGACTCTTCTTTAGGCTTTTAATCAAAACATGCGATTTAATGGCTAAAAATCCCGTTAAAAAATTAGATATCATTTCAAACTAATTAGGAATTGAAACATTACCTTAGTTGACGAAAAATCGAGCATTTGATCGAAAACCCAAAAACTCGAAAACTTTACAATGGAGAAAATTATGGTGATTTTGAGTGTTTTCTTGAAATGTTATGGAGGTATATGACTTGATTGATGGTAGAAATTGAAAGGAATCAAGTTTGTAGAAGAAAATTGAATGAGAGAGAGACTTGGGAGAGCAAGGGACAACAACAAAGCAATGGAGAGAAAGCTAATGTGAATATAAGTTGTAGGTGGGGGTTATTAGATTGATTTTTAAATTTTGGTCTAACTGCCTCTTAAAAACTCACAACTTTGACTCTTTTTCAAATCAGTCTTGTTTTCAAAATTGAAGGTATTTAAAACTCATTTTTAGAAATTGATTTAATTTTTTAAAAACCCTAGTAAAAAGCATTATTGAGAAACCATGTTATAAAATTCTGAACACTTTAAGGCTCAAATCCATAAAATACCCCTAAAACTCCTAGGCCCTACTTTGGAGCGTTAGAAATGTACTAAGCATTTGTAATGCTTACTCTGTTTCATTTTCTGTGCCTAGAGTTGGCACTTTTGCGGAACGTGTCAATCGAATCACTCCAGAGCAACTTCAGACTCGGTAAACTTTTGAATCATTCTTAAACTGATTATGTGGCATGTGTTTAAGTTTAAATGTGATTTAATGTTTATTTTGGATGTTGAGGAAATGATCCATGTCTATAATGCTTGTTTTTGGGACGTGTATATGTCATGTATATAAGCTTTGAAATGAATAGGTGTATATGTCCATGAGGATGATGAAATGCTTAAGTATAATGGCGATAGTGAATGTTGATGAATATTTGAATAGTTGTTAATACTTTAATAGATGTATGTTAAGCTTCAAGGTATGTAATTTGGTAAAATAGTTAAGTATAAATGAAGCGTTTGGATGAATATATGATATTGGAATTGAATGATTTGTATGATGTAATTGAATGGTTAACTTGGTTAGCATGTTATGTGGAATGATTTTAGTACCAAACTTGTACATTGTTAGTTTTGGTAAGATGGTCATTTATAGGTGATCATAATTTGGTATTTTAATTTCATATAATGCATATAAGTGGTTAATATATAAATTGGCATGAGATGGGATTAATTATTTGTATTGATTCATGTTGTGTGATGGTGCCATTAAGGCATATTGGTTAGGTGTTAGGGATGTTGGTTTGTGATATGTTTTCGGCATGATATTGTGCATTTTGGACAGGTCAAAAGAATGATTAGTTGTATATTCATGGCCTAGGTGAGGGATTGGTTTGGTAGCTTGCATTAAAAAGGCACAATTTGCACACATGAGCTAATGCAGACTGTGTGTCACAGACGAGCAAGTGACACGCCCGTCTGCTCATTAGCAATCAAGGAGTTTTGGTATTACACGATTTTCGATTTTCACACGGGCTAACCATACACCTGTGTGGGTACTGTAGATTGGTCATTTATTGTTCCACACGGTTTCAGAGAGTTACAAGCCCTGGACGCATGGCCGTGTGACCCCTATTTTTAACGATTACCTTTATCTTTTGAAAATATTTCAATTTGATCCTTATTTGTATTCGGGTCAACTTAAGAGCTTTCGTAAGCTCGAATAAGGCTCAAATTTAATTGTATATCATAATATTTGAATGTTTATGATATGATTGGTTATTTAAAAAATTTATTTATGATTTAAATGATCTGTAATTTTGGAAATGTTGCAAATTAGTCTTAGTTAAACTTTAGGTTGATATTGAAGCATACGTAAGTTCATATAAGGCTTGAGAAAAGTTATACTTGATTATTATGCATTGAATTGACTATCATTGTGTGACTGATGTTTAATTTGAATGTTGATTGGGTATTTATGAAGTAATTCCGTTTTTATTGAAATAAACAATGTGAATTGAATGCGTTCTGTTCTGACATTGACTGTAACACTCTGCAGCTTGGGTCCGACAACCGAATCGGGTGAGGGTTGTTACAAACCCTACATAAAACCAATCCAAAATCACACATAAACATTTCATTTAAACCAATTCACATAATTCAATCCAATATGCCACAATTTGGCACCAAATCAAATCAAAACCACCTAATCAAATTCAACCTACATCATATGCCTTTAAACTATTCAAACCAACATTTAACCATGCCATATAAATATCAAATATACCATTTGAGAATCATTCAAAATCAAAAAATTTTACCAAAGCAAACACATATACACGTAAGCATTATCCTTTCCAAAATTAAGCATTAGATAGGGTTCAAACTAAGTTAACATCCCAAGCTAACTATATATACACCTATGTACGTGCCACATAACCAGATTCAAAATGATCAAATGACTACCGAATCAAGGCAGGATAATGTGAGCTTGGAGACAATCTGATCGACACGTTCCGCAAACTGACAATCTACAGGAAAAAGAGAAAGCAACGATAATCATATCAAATGCTTAGTAAGTTCATAGGTATTAAATAATACCTTACCTCAATTTACAGTTCAAAACAATAAGCTATTTAGCTTGACAAGTTTGCCTAAACATGGCAAAGCACATATCAACAATGTGAGTTAACATATAACCATATCATATAGTAATTCAAACATATGACATTTCAAGTCACTTATAAGCAACATTTTAATACCAATATCTTTTTCAATACAACATTTAGCCATTTGCATATCAATTTCATACCATTTCATTTAAACTTAATTCATTCAATAACCATTTAGCCCAATGAACTCTAATGAAAAAAATTCAAATATACAGGTAACTACACTACACCAAATTGCTCGTCCAAGTGGTAACTACACCACACCAGGGCACTGAAGTACAAATCCCGTAGGCTATCATATATAATAGTATAACAATATGTCCCTCCATCACACCAGGGTCTTCGAAGAGACATATAAAACTCGATAATCCGTAACAAATACTAGGTAATAACTCCGTTCAATCGCATACTCTGTACCATCACATATATCCCATACCAACGCCTAAGTAACCCTATTGGCATGTCAATATTATCTTATCCTTTATTATAGGCATGTCAATATTATCTTATCCTTTATTATAGGCATGTCAATATTGTCTTATCCTTTATTATATTCATTCGGGCACACTTTGCACATATAATAATTCATTTATAATTCAATCAATATCTCACATTTTGTACCAAATCGTAAACAATTCAAATTACATTCACACATACACAAATTCATAATTCAAGTATATATAAAAAATTATATATAACCCTACCATATGAACTTACCTGACAAAAACAACAACAAACAAAACGTCGAGGACTAATCCACAATTTTGTCTTTTTCCTCTATTTTCCTTCATTTGATTCGATTCCTTATCTATATGATAATTCATTTCAATTTATCAAATCCAAATATCTTATAACATCATATTATGTGCATATGACATCTCAATTTTATTTCTTGAAAGTTCCTTAAAGTTTCACATTTTATTCGATTTAGTCCCTAAGACAGAAATTACCATAACTTTCAATTTTTCTCCATAATTTTGAAACCGATCTCAATTACATCCTTATATAACACTCTATTAACAATAATTATAGAAATATTACACCCATTTCAAAATTCATGCACTTTAGTTCCTATGTTCAAAAACTAGTAATTAAACAAACTAGTCCTTTTTCGCATCTAAGCTTAAAATTTATTCATTTGACACCAAAAAATTCAATAAATCAACAATGGTAGCTTTTGAAAACATTAAAAGTTTCACCAATTGGTACACGAGCTAGCTAAATCAAGCTCTCGAAACCTCAAAAAAATAAAAATTATAAGAAAAGGACTTGATTGCAATACTTATTTATCAATCGAAAGTTTGAAGCTTCAAAATAGGGTTTATCCTTTCTTTCTCATGGTTGAAGAAGAAGATGGAGAGAAAATGACATTTTTTTATCATTTTCTAACTTTAATACCTTGATTAAAATTAATAAACTTTAATTAATTTAATCTAAGCCTTAATTAACTTAACATTAAGCGTCATTAAGAAAATATAACTATTAAATAATAATAATTGGCTCAATTGCTTAATTGGTCCCTTAGTTAATTAAAAATTTATGGCGATTAAAGTTTCACAACATTTACGATTTAATCCTTGTACCTCAATTAACTATTAATTCAATAAAATTAGTAGACCAAAATTCAATATAATACTAAATCAATCTTGTAAATATTATTATAATATTTACGGACTCGACCATCAGAAATGAGGTTCTGAAACGACCTTTTCAAACACCACTAAAAATTGGGCTATTACACCAACTATTGGGACTTTGCTCATTAGGAAATACTTTCAAATATTATGCAAGTTGTATGTATCTTCTACCTTCAAAGGCAAAACTACACATAATTGTTTGTATTTTTCTAGCTTCGCATTTGTTTCCAAGTCGATCAAAGGTGATGTAGTCACTATTGGGCTTACATTAAGAGTTAGGAAAGGAAAAACCACATCCGCAGTCTTGGCGAACCTTGATGCATTTTTCCCTTGACAAAAGCATGTTGTTCCATGTGTTATCCAGAATAAAGGTTGTACCCTTGTGAGCCATCAACATTACGAAGCCCTTTTGATGAACTCTACTTGTATGAAAAATAATGTAAGCCATCCTAAAAACGTCCGATGAGGGTTCCTCTCCTCTTTGGTGATAGTGCAGGAAGTATGCCATTAGAGCCCATCAAGATGTTCTCGTCAACTGTCCAAGAATGATGCCATAAAACTTTAACAGTTCTACGAAAAAAGGGTGAAGGGGCAAGTGAAAACCCACTTCAAGTAGATACAAAGGCAAGTATAGTGAGCCCTATCCCTCTAAATTGACTTTGTTCAAAAAATGTTTCCCCTGAGGAATTGAGAACTCATATTTGAAATTAGTCATAACTTTGATCCGTCTAAACTCCAGTAGAAATTTCATCCCATTTATGTTATTGTGCATTCAAACTTAACACTTTTAGTTGGGACATCCTTAGGCCTCATCACTGCTCTCATGTAGTTGGATGTGTTAACCCCAACCATTGTACTCAAGACAAAAATCAGAGAAATAAAAAAAAAAAGAAAAAGAAAAAGAAGAAGAAGAAAAAGTTACCATTGCCAAAGTCGAACGATTTGAAGGAAATTCTAAAAAGATTTGCAGAAAAAGAAAAGTAAAGATAAAAGAAAACTCAAAGAAATTGAGAAAAACTTAGAAAAAAAACCCAAAGGACCTTCACACAAGAGTACCTTTGTCAAGCACACGTGAAACTTTGTGCTCATTGATTACTTGATTGCCCTAGGACATCACATCATCAACCTAGAAGGTCACAATCGTCACCTCTTAAGAAGACAAGATGTGACTTTGCCACTAATGGGATCTTGACACATGGCATCGCTCGTCTCACATGTATAAGCTTACTCACAAGAGATCATTGAAACACAACATAATACTAATTACACTCTTTCCTCTCTATTTCTCTCTCTCCACCTTTCGCCTATTGCCTAATACTGCGACTCTCCACACTGTCAAGATGAACCGCCATCATCACCACCATCTATTCCACCACTACACCACAACAGGCTTTTAGCGGCGTTTTTAGCGGCGTTTGGACAAAAAACGCCACTAAAAATAGATCATTAGCGGCGCTTTACCAAAAATGCCGCTAAAAGCCGAGAATTAGTGGCGATTATTAGAAAATGCCGCTAAAAATACGCATTAGCGGCGTTTTCCAAAAAGCACCGCAAAAAGCCTAAGCCCAACGGCACCGTTTTCTGATTTTTTGAGCCTTTAGCTGCGTTTTTGATGAAGCGTTGCTAATGATCGGGCCTTTAGCGGCGTTTTTAAGGAAGCGCCGCTAATGGTTGGGCCTTTAGCGGCATTTTTTTATAAACGCCGCTAATTCTTGGGCCTTTAGCGGCGCTTCTGAGGAGGCGCCGCTAATGCTCGGGCCTTTAGCAGCGTTTGTGAATAAGCGCCGCTACTGCTCGTGCCTTTAGTGGCGTTTTTTAAGAAACGCCGCTAATGCTCGT
>CM025144.1:24160361-24173433 GCA_013467495.1 Gossypium gossypioides | reverse complement strand
GGCGCTTGTATTAGCGGCGTTTTTAGCGGCGCTTCTCAAAGCGCCGCAAATACTTTTAGCCTAAGAAAGCGCCGCTAAAAGCCTGTTTTGGTGTAGTGCACCTTGTGGATTCATCACGTTAACACTTTTAACTTTTGTCGTATCAACTATTCAATACTGATTCTTATTATATTGGTTACTTAATATTGATATATAGATATTATATAATTGACATAAATTGAAATATCTTCGGTGCTATGCGGTATGCCTCATGTAGCATTGTGTATATTCGAATAATCCAATCAATTTACATCCACATATTAATTAAAACTTACTTTGAAAGAACAAAAGGACGTCAACACATCATGAAAAGGATAAAACTTTTTGGCGTCAATGTCCATGGAAGAATAAATTTGAAATAGTCAACATAATATTCTTTATCAAACTTGTTTTTATTTGCAAAAAGGAGAAGCTGAATTGATTTTGCGACAATTTCAACCCTGAAACTGAAACGTGTAAGTTGAAGATATTTCAGATTGATAATGTGTAGCTCTTTCATCCACGTCTTGCCCATCATCTTCCTCCAAATCCATTATTATCCAATTTTTTTATGAAAAAGAAAAAAGAAACTCGATTAGGAAAAGACACGACCGCTTATCACATTATTACAATAATAATTGTCCTAATTATTGGTTCAAAATGTTCAACAAATCAAAACACTGAATGAATACGTAGGGTATCGAAATTTACCATTTCTGTTTCAGCTTCTTTGCCTCTCTGCGTTTTCTCTTTTTCGCTTTCACAAATCTTCCGTCACATGTCTTTATCTAACCTTTATTTTTCTTTTCCCTTTTGTTTCTTAGCAGTATTACTACTAATAAATAAATAATTATGAATTTGATTAAGTTGACAAGTTAGCTTTCGTACTTTACGAAAAGAAATCAATCCAGTTGTTGGTAAATGCATAAATCTAAATAGTAAATATTTATTACTTTATTACATAATGACAAGTAGCATCCAATTGGATTAAATTATAAGAAATTAAAAAGAAAAATTAGCTTTTAAGTAAAGGGATGAAATTTGGGGCTATTTCTGGGATTAAATTCCAACGGACAAATTATGGATGATCACCAAGAGAATTAGTGTAATAAAGGCAACACGTTTGTGAAGATGTCCAAAGGGACCCGGCCATGGTGGCTGCTCTCTTCTGCTAACAATCCAAAAGATTAAATATCATGTTCCAACTTTTTAGGAAATAAGATGAACATCGAAATCGACAGTTTTAAAACCCTTTCCTACGATGATTGAATACAAAGATATCAATGTTTATTCTTTGTCCTCCATCAAACAAAAAAAAAGCATTGTTTCTTCCTTTTTCTTATTATCTTGATAACTAATAAATTATTTGGTATTACGACTTACTGTATGATTAACTCCTGAAAATCTTATCAATATATATCATCCTCAATTTACCTTCTCTTCAAATATTCATTATTATATATGAATCGTGACCCAAGAGTAGCTAAGAGGGGATTTCCCCCAAAACATGACTAAAAGTAAAAGACTATTTCCCCAATTAACTACTTGGTAGGCCACACTACAATTCTTTATTTAGTTGAAAATATAATGGAATTTACATCACGTCTACTGCTCGTACTAACCAAGGTGTTAATAGAAATAGGAGTTAAATTTGGTAAAAGAATTATATTTTTTAATTAATTCATGTATCTTAGACTAAAGAGTTTTTGTTAAAATTTTTATCATTTCCCCTGTGTGACGTGTCATGTGTTAAAAAATCTTAAAAAATAAATAATATTCTAATAATGATTTATTTTATGATTTTTTAAATATTTGTTGATGTGACAAAATCATGATGTACACACGGCACGACACATGTTGCTGTCTACTTGCGTTATTATTTAACAGTAAAAAAAATGAATTTTTTAACGAAAGCTTTTTTTATCTAACCTACATGGAGTTATTTACCCATTTTCTGAATAGATCAACTTTTAATATAACCACATCCCGTACTTTCACCATTAAATATATAAATAATTTCGTACACTTAACAAAATCAAATTAATTTAACACTAAATAAACAAAAACTAAATGTGTTTTGAATTCCCTTAAATTGCAAGAAATAAAATTAACAATTTTAGATTGACTTGGTCAATCTAAATTTATTTTATATGTACTATGGAGTTTGAAAATTGCGGGGGTTGGTGAAGGAGGATCTATATCCCTAGCTCTTTGAAAGAGTAATGGTTTTCATGAGTTGATTAACGAGTGCCAATCTAATATAAATATAATTAATTGGTATATAATGTGGAATTGGATCATTTTCTTCCTTGTGTTCCTAGCGAATATAATTGAAATATGGCAGATAGCTCAGCCTGCATCACATCATCCTACTCATTTTTTCTTGACTGCATGCAACCTATAAAATAACCATCTATCAAATACATATTGAAATATATATAAAATTATTTGATACAGTTGGGTTTTTAAAAGTAAGTTAAAAAATGACTTGTCATTAAAAAAATAAACATAAGTTAAATTGTTTATTAAATACTAATCAAAATAAAAACCTAATTTGTTAAAAGTATGTACGGGAATCATTTCTATTAATGGAGAGAAACTATTATCAGTCGTGGAGAGTGAAAAGGGTTAGTAAGAAAAAATTCATGACATCACTCTATATCTACATACACCAAAAATACAAAGCATGGTAGGAGTGGGATGGGGACCATGATTTTGGTTTTAGGGATGATAGAAAGAAAGTTGAACAACAAAATCTTATGTGTAAGTTGTTGTCAGAGAAACAACATATGGAGCCAGGCATCTCATAAACTTGATCAACACTGATAAAGACCACCTACGGGTTTCAATTAACAATATTAATGTTAAAAACATAGCGTCACCCTTTGCTTTTAGCCGCAACACTCACACCGACTGTGACCACCAAAAGTAATCCATTCACTACAAACAAATTTAACACCATCACTTTTTATATTTCTTTGGTTTGGATAAGAAACCAATTCCAGGTGCAGCTTCAAAGCAGGATATATGGGAATTCTGGTCCACCTCCTATCTCATTAATTAATTAATTTCTTTCTTGGCTCATAAGTTAAAGGGTCGTTCCGATTTTTGGATATAACTTGTTGGGACCACTTGAAACAGGGTTGATATGCAACTGTAATAATTTAATTATTCTCTCTCTCTCTCCCTGTTTTTTTTTTTTGTCGACTGCTTTTGGTATGTTGTTAATTGTAGATTATGTCACCATATATAAGTTGTTGTATAAAACAGGAACTCGTTTCAAAGCTTCACTCAGTTACGCAACCATTCTTTTAAACCATGATATTCAATCATTCCAATTTTAATATTTACAATCATTGAACACATATTTCCGGATTCCGATCTCATTCATTTGTGTATGTATATAAACAGGACAAACACAGAATGAAGATTTATATATGTCGGAGCTGACTCAATGAATTATGAAATTATTTGTGTACGGTTGATATGATTGGTTGAAAAACCCTAATACAACAAGCTTTATGGTAAAGGGGTTTGTTTATAAAATCTATGCGTAAATAATACCAGAGTCCATCACGTCATTGACCTAGTCGACCACACTAATCATATGATTTTGTAGACAAGGATATTAGTTTAAGTGATAAAGAATAATAAGATTTTCAGTTGGAAATTTGAAAAATTTTTGCTTAGTAAGTGAAATTACTTAGGGAAAGATTATGATGATGTTTCCCATCAGTGAACTTGGTGAAATTGCTTCTTCATGACATCAAATCTATCAGCCAATTCTTGAGTGCAACATATCCCAAATATCTCGCAGATTAATACCACAAATAATGCAAACTACCCAACTAAGATCATCTTCTCTCTGCATTTCACTGCAAATAAGCTTCCATATTACTTGTCAAAATTGCTCTATATTTCTTCTTTCTTTTGCAGTTAACTATAAACGTATCAATTAATGCGTATAGGTGAGAATTTAGTAAAAAGCTGTCGTGCAAAACCACTGTTTCCATTACCATTCTTCAATCCTTTGAAGTTTGACCCCATTAATTTTATTGAAGGAACCCCATTAGTTTATTTTGTCCAGATTGTTGCAGTTACCATTCTGTATTATTGCCCATGTGACTTGCCCTAATTATTTTGTTTGTTTTCTACAAGTATAAATAATTGTGGGGAGGGGAGAAATAATTGGTGTTTACTGTTTAGCTAATTCATCCATCATTTTCTTTTGCCTGTGAAATCAATGTATTTTATACTATTTATAACAAAATTATTTATCCACATACAGAACAGACACAGATTTGGACCCTTTGCTTATTTGAGTCATTATTTGGTGTTGCTTTAGTTGAATGTGTAGGATTTTAAGCTATAAATATTACAGGAATCCTAGGAGACCTCTTGGGCCAGTATTGCAGATTTTAAGCATTAGATTAAGGCACTGCTTAATGAGGACATGTTTTTAACCATAAATATCTGACGCGGTCATTGAAGTAAATGAACAATACAAACAGTTGCTATGTAAGCACCAAAGTGGGGAAAAACATGCATTACCATTTACCATTTGCCAAAGGGTAGCACAGCAGAGATCTCTGATTGTAAGTGGGCTTTCTCTAGTTCTGTTAACGATTAGGCTTATGAGATGCCTAGAATCTAGATTAGGTATAATGTTTAGGCCATGCAAATGGGCTCAAATTCAGAAAACTTCAATGAGACAAGTTAGGCCACAGTCTTTTAAAAAATTAGGGTCACAACCCAAAGGAAACTGTAAGATCACTTATAATATAGGCCTAAAAAAGATCCGAGTGAGGCAACTCCTACAATTCATACACTACATAACAAACTGTTTGAATTAAGCCTCCTAAGCCCTATTTGCCCACCATTTCAAAGAAAAAAAAGCTCAACTGCAACTCTACTCCTCTTCATCTAAACAACACATGTTAATTCTAATGTCCACCTACTAATTTACCCTCTTTGGTTTTGTAGACAAGGAAAGATTATTTGAATGCATTTTCCTCCAACAACTTGTTTTTATATATATATACATCATTTGTTCAAGACCAAAAATCCCACCACTGATATCCATTGCTGGACTGATCAAAGAGACCAACCGAGTCAAAATTGCACCAATCCACTAGAGATGTTAAAGAATCATCCGCTATTTCCACCATGCTTACAAGGTTAAGTTCTTGTTAGTTTCTATAATAGCATTTCTTTATGGCATACCATCATCTGAGACTACACCTACACCTCTTTCCATTGATAAACTAAGTTGTCCTTCTGAGTCCCTGATGTGAATGCTTTTATCGGAAAACAATATAAGAGAAAGAATAGAAAGGGAGACTACAACAATTAGAGTTTTAGTTTTATTTATTTTCTTTATTATATCAGGTTTTATTAAGAGTTTTAGTTTTACTTATTTTCTCTATCATATTAGGTTTTTATTTCCTTCATAAACTCTAAGTTAGGAATTCTATCAAGACTATTTTTCCTTGTTATTAATAGTCTATAAAAGGCTGCCTATAAGAAATAAAGAGGTAAGCCATTTATTTTTATCATAAACGTTATTTGGAAGGGGTGCCAAGGACGAATCTGCCTCTTGAGTAACCATAGGTCGAAACAAGAATTCTTCCTTGTCTAGACATGTGATTAGATCTTACGCCAAGGCGAATAACAACTTGGTATCGGAGCCTTTTGTTATGGGTGACAAAGAGACTATGGCAACCAAGCTGGAGGCTTTCATCGAACAAATGGCTGTGTTATCTCTTTCGGTCCAAAAGATAGCGAAAGGGTATTCAGAGAAAAAATAGTGAAGGACAAGGCAGTAGTGAAGGTAGAAGAAGGAATTTAGGTAGGTGCATAGTGCCACGATACTCTAAGATGGAATTCCCTACTTATTATGGTGCTCGGTATCCTTTTGGGTGGATGAAAAGATGCGAATTTTTTTTTGGCAATCAACGGACTAACGAAGGAGACAAAGTAGGGTTAGCCACATTCCATCTCTTAGGAGAGACGCAACTGTGGTTCGATCAAATGGAAGAAGAGGAGCCAGATCTTGATTGGGGGTGCTTCAAAGAATATTGTCATGTGAGGTTTGGGCCACCTATGAGTAATAACCCCTTGAGGGAACTTGCCAACCTAAGAAAACTGAAACTGTAGAGGAATATCAACGCTAATTTCAATTACTACTAGCCAGGACTGCTAATATTAAACCTTGACAACAAGTAGACCTTTTTACTGTCTGGTTGGTAAAGGAACTTAGAATTGATATTGAGATGCAAAAACTGGGAACCTTAGAGTTACAATGAATATGGCTTGAGCTTTGGAATGTAAACAAAATGTCTCTTCCAAATTGTCGTCTCAAACCAACCAAAACTGGCCAACTTTCCAAAACATTAGCAACAATTCGATCGTTCCAACAACTAATATCCTTGCAAATGGAGGGGGACAAACAATGAAACCAAAAAGGAATAGCGGCAAAATAGGTTCTTCCACACCATTTATCAAGAGATTGACACGAGCAGAGATAGTGAAAAGAAGGGCTAAGGGGCTATGTTATAATTGTGACGAATCTTATTTCATAGGACACAAATGTAAAAGGTTATTTTGGATAGAAGTACCAGATATTGAACACGACCAAGATGACGATAAGGTAGATGATCTTGAAATTTCCTTACATGCCATCAGCGAAACTTGTAATTTATTTACTATGAAAATGATAGTAAAGGTGTTAGGAAAAATGATGTTGGTACTCGTTGAATCTGGCAGTACGCATAACTTTATACGTGAAGGTTTGGTGTCAAGGTTCGGATTGAAAGTATGAAAAAAATTCAAGCTGCAAGTATGTGTGGCAATTGGAGAACTGGTTCCTAGCATAGGCATTTGTAAATCAGTCCAGCTCATGGTGGCAAATGACAACTTTCAAGCTATAACTAGGAATCATTTGACCCAGCAGATCACCATTCTCTTCTCCAGTACTCTTGGTAAAAAAGCATGACGGGTCATGGCGTTTTTGCGTTGATTACCAAGAGCTTAATGCTTGCATTGTTAAAGAAAAATATCTAATTCTGATAGTGGATGAACTTCATGGGGCAAAACATTTTACAAAGTTGGATTTACGGTCGGGTTGTTTCAAAATTAGAATGGAAACTACAGATGTGAAAAAAATAGCCTTCTAAACACACCATGGGCACTTTGAATTTCTTGTTATGCCATTCGGGCTTACCAATGCCCCTTCCACATTTCAGAGTTTGATGGATGACATTTTTCACCCTTATTTGCGTAAGTTTGTTTTAGTATTATTTGATGACATATTAATTTATAACAAAACATGGATTGAACATATGCATCATGTAAGACTAGTTTTTAAACTCTTGCGGGATAACATGTTGTTCTTAAAGAAATCCAAGTGTTTCTTTGGAGAGTCTCAGGTAACCTACCTTGGTCATGTCATCCATGGTGATGGTGTCGAGGCTAATCACACTAAAATTAAAGATGTCACCAATTGGCCTGTCATTGCTCGATGAGTAGGTAAAGAAAGTGGAGCTCAGGTTGTTATCAGAATTAAACAACATACAACCTAAGCCTAACATTTTCGATACATTCTTCTTATTAGAATCTCATAACTATCTCATTATAATGTAAAATTATATAAGAGTTCCATCATTTAAATCATATTTTTTACACAAAAATAATAGTAATTGATTGGTTGCACTTCAAATAATTGTAGGTGATATATTTTTTAAAATCGATTTAAAAGAGGGGATGTTAAAAGGTTCAAAAGGAATTACACTTGCTTGACGAAGCTGGAACACATTAGTAAAGGTCGAAGGTCTAGCAAATATGACAAGAATGAGTGACATGAAGTTGTCTAAACAACACAATACTTGCTTCAAAATAACAGAAAAACTCTAACAAATGAACAATTTGCAATGATCAAATAGAAAAGAAAGAAAAATGAAATACAAAAAAGAAGAAAGAAAGAAAGCTTTTGAGATAAAACTCATTTTCAATCATCATAAGAAGTAGAATGCAGGCATTCAGTGTTTATATACTGACAAATCAAGTGACTAATCAATTGTTGTTAACAACTTATTAATAGATTAACAAAGATTGTTAATACTTGTTAATAGTTCAATCTATTAGTTGTTGACAGCTGACAGTTAACAGCCTAACAAACTTTCCAATGCACATTTAGCACATGCTCAATTATTCCAATATTTCCTTTATTTATTTTTCTTTAAACAACTTATGTATGTCATCCTTCTTAGTAGTGCTGACTCCAAGTTTTGATCTCAATTTCACAAAAGCTTGTTTAGATAAGGGCTTGGTGAAAAGATCAAAAATTTGTTCTCGTGCTAGTACATGGTTGATCAAAAGTTGTCCTCGCATCACTTTTTCACACATAAAGTGTACATCAAGCTCTACATGTTTCATCTTAGCATGGAGCACAGGATTGGCTACTATTGAAATAACACACATATTATCAGACCATATCGTTGGTGTACCAACCAACTTTTTGCCAACTTCATTTAATAAATTCACCACCTAAGATAAATCAGTAGCTGCATTAGCAAGGGTTTGATACTCAACCTCTAATGTAAAACGTGCTACTACATTTTTATTTTTTAAAGACCAACCAGTCAAGTTATTACCCAAATACACACAATAACCATATGTTAACCTACGATCTTCAGGTGAACTACCCTAATTAAAATATGAGAAAGTTGTTAAAGTCAATTGATCAGCTAAAAAAACAATAGTCCATGTGTGACAGTTGATTGTAAATATCTCAAAATTCTTTTTATTGTTTGCTAGTGTTTGTCAGTAGAAGCTTGCATATGCTGACTAACTTTTTGACTGAAAAAGCTATGTCTAGGGTCGTGAGATAAATGTACGAAAGTCTTCCAACAACACTATGATATTTGACAGCATACTCGGAAGTCAAAAGATAATTATTAGAAGCATATAATAGAGGAAACATGATCATTAGAGTAAAAACTAGTTTTGAATTTATTATATTAGCCTTATGGAGCAAATCTTCAATGTACTTCTTTTAAAAAATATGAATCAAATCATTGCATCTTTTGATTTTAGTACCAAGGGAAAACGTCAAATCTCACATGCCTTTGAGTGAAAACTTTCCATTGAGTTTCTTGATAACAATATCAACCTCTTATGGGTCATCTTAAGTGAGGATTATATTGGCAACATACACTAAACATAACACACAAGTACTTGAAGTTCTTCTTATGAAGAGTGAAAGATCAGTAACTGAAGTAAAAAAATTGTAGCTCACTTGTCATGAACTCTTTCAATTTGTGAAACCAGGCTCGAGGAGCTTGTTTGAGCCCATATAAGGTCTTATTCAGCTTGCAAACTGAAAATTCACCATTCTCACCAATTTGTTCAAAGTTAGGTGGCTATTTCATGTTCAACTCTTCTACAATATCTTCATTTAAGAAGGCATTACTAACATCTATATGTCTCAACTGCTGCTTATGTGAAATTTCACAATTTAAACATTACAAGCTTATAGTGCTCTATAGAGTTATCTGCCTTTTTTTTTTACCTTAAAAAAGCCATCTACACCCTAATGCTTTTCGATTATGAGGCTAGAACACCAAACTCCTAGTTTGGCTTTTGATCAATGCATTCAGTTCCTCCTGAACTGCTATCTCATGGCATGATTAATATCTATAAGAATGAAAAAATGTCAGTTACATGATATAGATGAATCTTGGGCTTTACTATACTTATTTTGCCTCTTGTAATCATTGAATGGACATTTGTAGCTGGAATAATTAGATGAGGAAAATAGATGTGTAACAAGAACATCTAGCTGAGGAGAAGTAATATGATTGTTTGCAATAGAATTTGAACTTTCTGTTGTAGAAAATATGTTTTCATTATGTGGATCATGAACTAAAATAGTATGAGGTAAGTATAGATTTAAAGTGTGTGATGCAATAGAAGATGGAGATGCACAAGAATGAGTAGATGAATGATCAATAAGAGAATGAGCAGCTAATGTATGTGATTCACTAGGAGGTAAAGAAACATATGAATTATAAAAAGAATTACTAGATAAATGTGACCACTGTGAATTCTACAAAACATAAATAGAGTTGGGAATTACATACAAATGTGTAATGATAAAGGGTGTTCATGTAGAAGGAGATGTTATTTTTTTGTGGAGAAGTCTGTTTAAAAAAAGGAAATTGATTTTCTTCAAATTTAACATGTCTAGAGATGTAAATTCTACCATTTACAACTAAGCATTTATAACCTATATGAGCATCAACAAAACCAAGATATGTACAAGGTATAGAATGATACTGCAATTTATGCTTATTATAGGGAGTCAACAAAAGGAGTTATAACTTGGTTTCTTTTTATGAAACTTTTCAAAATGACTAATTCTTTGTAAAGCTTTTGTAGAAAAGATATTAATTAACTAAGTAACAGTAAGAAAAGCATCATACCATTGTGTCGAGGGCATGGAAGCCTAAGCAAGTAAGGTCAACCCAAGTTCAACTATTTGAATATGTTTTCGTTTAATCATACCATTTTGCGCTAAGGTATATGAATAGATGATTCTATGTCAAATGCCACGAACTTGAAAGTATTTTGTAAAATCTTGAAACTCTCCCCTATTGTCTGTTTGGATAGCCTTAATTATTTTATCAAAAAATAATTCAACCCGTCACACCCCGAAAATTAAGTTAATAGAATCGAGCCTTTAAACCAGGGGTTGTATTAGGTATCAGAAATTAGGGTCATAAGTGGGTAATTAAAGAATTAAAATTACATATTCAGGTTTTTATTTTATTATTTAGCTCAAAATAAAATTTAATTTTGAGGTCTAATTTGAAAAAAAATGGATTTTAATTGATTTAGGACCTTTTTGAAAAAGGGAAGAATTAGGAGTGACCTAAATGTAAAATTGCCCAATTTTTGAAATTAGTCTCCTGCAAGAGAACGCCCACCGTCTTCCCCTTCTTCTCAAAAACTCAAACTATTCAAAAGTTTTCCAAAACCTAAAATCAGAGAGTTTCTTCGAAATTGTTTCATTACTTCATATCTATTAACTTCCCAAACACCAAATTAACCCCCGGTTTCAAACAAAAATCGCATTTTCTTCCCCAAATTCATCATTATTCTTCTTGAGTTCAAATCTCAAATTAGAGTTGTAAATTGTCGTTTTCATCAAATTAAGGTAATATTCTTACTTTCTATGGTTAAATAAAGAGTGTTGTTAATTCAAATCGAGTTTTAAACGGGTATATTTGAGTTTGATATTTTTAACGTATGTTTGGATTCAATAATGGTAGATTTCGAAGTCTTGAGTAAACTTGTGTTTTCAAAGTGATTTTTTATTCAGTTTAACTTAATTAGAAGGTATTTCAGTTCAATTTAATAGTTAACTTCAATTTTAACTTAAATACATGAAAACAAGGCATGAGTTAACTTCAATTTGCAATGATCAAAGAGAAAAACAAAGAACAATGAAATGCAGAAAAGTTAAAGAGGAAAGAAAGCTTTTGAGATAAAACTCATTTTCAATCATCACAAGTAGTAGAATGCATACATTCAGTGTTTATATACTAATTAATCAACTATCGTTAACAATTTATTAACAAATTAATAAATATTGTTAATACTTGCAAACTAGTTGATAGCTAACAGCCTAACAAACTATTCCAACGCAGATTTAGCACATGCTCAGTTATCCCAATACAAACACATTTATAATTTAGTACAAAGCCAACTCATTTGTGTTCTCTGGTCACTTTTGCAAATCAATAATAAATAATGGCAGTCTTAAGACCAAAGACATAAACAACTATTCTTCCTCTCTTTCTTTTTGAGTTTTACTCCATTTTCTTCATTTCTTTGACCTCATATTTTGCTAATGTGTAATGACTTGAACATCAGAGAGCATTCCAAAGCACAAACTCTCATATCTCTAGCTCACCTTCGCCTTACAAGAACTTCCGAGCATTCAAGCTCATTTCATTGCCCTTGAAGAAAATATCTCAAACCAATACATCACCAATCATGTGTAAATAAGAGCAAAAATCATGGCTCAACCTCCTTCGCACTTCAAGTTAGGGGTGAGCAAAAATCTAATTAACTAATCAATTTAATGGAAAAAGGTCGATTTTCAATTTATTCAGCCAAGGTAATGGGTTTGATGATTTATTCAAGTCTAATTTTGGGTTTCCAAACTAAATGAATAGACCCAATACCCATATGAATTCCAAAATCCAATTAATTCAATACCCAATGCCCATATAAAATCCAAACTCAAATTTTTTTTTTCTGTTTTATAAATAAATAAGTAGAAAAATTAAATACCGCCAAAATTGACCAAATTAAACTGAAGAAGTTTGTTTGATAATTTTGATTATTGTTTTTCATATAGAGTCGATTGTTTCAATAATTTTAATAAGTTTATTATTAACATAATAATGTTTCAAGTTAATTTTTGTCTAAAAATCATATTACGGAGCTCCTTTTCGACAATATCATTTACCCTTTTCAACAATTTCTAGAAAAAAAATTTATTTCTATTGAGCGATTTATTTTCGTGAAGCAAACATAAAAAGGAAAAAAAGAAAAAAATATTTTTTCGTAAATCATGTTCTGCAATGCATCCAACATTGATGGGTGTGGGGTGGGTAATGGATATTTACTTCCCTTCAAGCAAAAGCTTAAGCAATACAAGATCCATAGGGTTATCTTTCAGAATGGTTAGAAGTGGGCCAAAAATACCCATTACGAAAATGGGTACTGAAACTCATAGATCAAAATGGTATTATCTTGAAAGAAGAAAAGGGGTTCATGTCACGATGGAATTTTATTAAAATAATATTTTTCTACTAAACTAATATAGATTCAATTTTATTTATTAAAATAATATAAATTGAATAACGAAAAGAACTTTTCGTTTTCCATACCCTACATTGACACAGTTGGTGGCAATTGGAGAGAGTACAGAAAATGGAGCCATGTACCGATTTGGGTGCGCAAGAACCCAACCCACCCAACATAA
>CM025144.1:24115345-24127540 GCA_013467495.1 Gossypium gossypioides | reverse complement strand
TTAATATTTTGATTTTGGTTGGTTTCAAATATGAATGCTAGATGAAATGAAATGTCTGAAAATTAATTTTTAAATTTTGGTAATGCTCCGTAACCTTATTCCGGCGATGGATTCGTGTTAGGGGTGTTACACAATTGTTTTTAATAAAAACTCAATAAAGAAAATAAAAATAAAATCATCCAAATTAAAATTATACAGTCCCAAAATAAAAAAATAAAATAAGAAATTAAATTTTAAAACAAATCAGGTTCTAGCCAATCCTCCGCAATGATCGGGTCTTTCCCACAACCCGTAACTATCTCGGTAGCCTTTGCACCCCCAGATTGGGTCAACTACTTTGGCTCGGGTTGTGAACTTTGACTCCTCTGACTGATGGTTGTTCCGATATGAATGCATCGACAAAGTTGCAGTCGTTGGCCAACTCTTCTCCTTCTTCCTCGGCATCCACATATTATCCTCCTCCTTCCGTTCATCGTACTCAGCTTACGTATAAAATTGCATGGGTGAGTATTTGTTTGGTGGAGGATTAGGCACTCGGATTTTGTACATCCATGTGTAGCAAATGCCCAATAAGGAAATCACTTGCATCTATCTTATTACCCACTCCATGTTGAGCAAATCACTTAGCCATTGGCTTGATTGGCTTATCTCCTTACTTTTCCTTTTCAAAGATTGTGGGACATCCATTTTGTTCTCCTGACCCTGGTTCCATTCGATTATTTGTTTTTGTTGAAGGTCAACATATTAAGTGTAGATTGAATTGCTGATGAGGCTGTTCATCATCTTCACAAATTACTTTGTTGAGGACATTGAAACCTTCACCTTCTTACGTGGGGTAGTCACGAGATGCGGGAAAAATATCCTGACCTTCTTGCCACTTATGCAAGTAAGCATGGATTAGTAAATCTATTTGCCCACATAAATCTATCTGCGCTACAAAATAAAATAAAGAATAATAGCTTGAAAAACATTACCGTTAGAACCATTAAGGTCGATGATATATGAGTACAAAAAAAAACAACATCCACATCTTTGCAACTAAAAACATAATACCTTGACTGAACGATAATGGGATGTTCGTGCCTAGTTGACGTTTCCAAATGCCTCTCCACTGAATGAGGTATTTGATAATGTCATCCATATCAGTGCCTCAAAAATAATAAATATCTAAAGCATCTAAAGCATCTGAGACATAATATGGAGAATTGTGAAAATTACAAATCTCTCGGAGAGTGCGAATGACCTCTTTTGCCCTAACTGTTACATGTGTGTGCTCGACATTGTAGTTTATTTTTTTCCCGTTCTTTCAAATATGCATAGAATTCATACATCACCGAGTCGATGGTCGACTCTTTTGGTGTTAAGCAAAAAATAGTCTAACGGTTAACACAAACCAAATCCCAGATATCATCACACAACTAAACGACAAGTCAAAACTTCATTCTTGAATAAAGGTTTTCCTTTAGAGCTCTAAGAAGTATTTTTCAACTTCTTGGCTCCAAAATCGGGTGGAATCAAAATCCTCTAATTTTTTTTGTTCTGTGGTGTGGTGAACTTTCCAAGGGACCATTCTAAAAACAATGTATATAAAATAAAATCTAATATGAACTAATACGATGAAATAAAATAGAAAAAATTAGGAATGATTCACCTTGATTTTTCATGTTGCCGCGTAAAGGAATTGCTGTCAGTGGAGAAGAATACCACAATGTGCAGCAATAAAGGTGATGGATGAACAGAAAGTTGCGAAAAATTTTAGAAATCAAAAGTAAAGAGGGGGGAAGGTTCGACGACTGTTTAGGAGGAAAACAGGGTTGACTAGAATGTGTTTAGGGTAAAACATTAGGGTTAAAGTAAGTTTTAATTTGTATAAGGGTCAATCGAGTTGAGCAGAAAACGTCAAAAAAGTGCAGACCCGACGTTAGTGTCACGGTAAGGGGTAAGGTTGTCACAACACTAGACTTTGAATACTCCAAGTTTTTTATTTGTAATTTTGTAGCGTGACACGGGGACAAGGTGTCACGACACTAACCCTTTTTTTCAAAATATTATTAGTTCAAAATACGGTGTCCCAACACTAAGGATTGGTGTCGCGACACTACCCTAATTTTGAAATTATTGGAGTGTTCAACATTTCGTGTCACAACACTGAGGTTTGGTGTTGCGACACGACCCTTATTTTCGAAATTCTCGTATTTTTAGGTGTGTCAATCCCTTTGAAAATTATTAAACCTAATTGAAGTTCAAAATTACGAACAGAAAATTTAATTTACAATAATTTACAACATATATTAAAGATGTCGATAGTTAAATTAGGTGTGGCTATCAGACTCGTCCAATAGCCCATGTATTCCCTTCATCGTATTCTTGTTCAATTGTCGTTCATCATTATCCGTCCAACATGTTCTATCCGGAGTCTTTCCATTTGTCGGGCTCCCACAATCCATGCATTCCTACACGCATTGAACCAAAATCATACCTCTAATCAAGGTCATTAGGGGTAATATAAGAAATCGCATAACAATTCTCCCCTAATTTATTTCCTAATTCCTCATTTTGGGAATCATGGCCACATTTGAACACTTCTATTACACCATCAATTTTCATAACTAATTTGTTCTTCTCGAGATCGATGGTTGATCTAGACGTGGCCAAAAACAACCAACCCAACAGTATGAGAATCTCTTGGTCCTCTTTGAAGTCAAGGACGACAAATTCAATGGGGATAATAAAACCTTGCACCTTAACTAATACATCTCCGAGCATACTTTTGGGCTGTACTAAAGACCTATTGGCTAATTGTAGTGAAATCTTCGTGTTTTCCAATTACCTAAATCCTAGTTTTCAATAAATCAATAGGGGCATCGAATTAGTACTGGCCCTGCCCCCTATCTTAACAGGAATTGTAAAATGACTCAGATATTTTAATTTTGGGGGTATTTTTGGGCAATTATCGCACTACAAGAGGCATCAATATTAATTTTCTCACCTTTATTTAATTTCTTATACGGAGACATTATTTCTTTTTAGTATTTAGCATATTTCAGTTAAAACACCCTATACTCAAGCCTATTTACTAGATCCGAATATAAGATATCACAATACTTACATATTTAAAAAAATTTTACAATTTGTGAAAACTGTACTGAATGTACCTCTTATTTATTAAAAATCTTTTCTAAGACAAAAGGGTTGAAATGAAACATTTATCGTTTGTCACAGACTCCCAAATGTAGTATAAAGCCTTACAACATAAATGTTTGATAAAACAGACATACTCGTAGCGTGTATTACTATTTGTCATTTGAAAACATGTTTCAAAAAATTTCCCTCTGTATGCATAACATTGCTCTCGATCTACCACCATGGCACATCCCTGGCTGGGTCCCTCCCGACATACTAGCTCGATTATCAAAACCTGCACACCAAAAGTCACATATAATTTCAAAGAAACTTAGTGAGCTTCACTCATTATGACGTTTAAGAAGTGTTGTAAAATTTCTTGACTCAACGGGTTTGGATTTCCTTTTAAACCTTATGGATACTTTTATGATTCCTGGTTGGTAGATAACCAATCTCACACTTAATTGTTTTATACACATTTCACCTAACTGAAGGATCTTAGACTTTACACCATATTTCAAATCCCATTGCACAATTTCTTTGCAGATACTATTTGGATATGATTTCTAGAACGAAACTCAGTGGATAGTATTTGGATATGATTTCCAAAACGAAACTCAGCGGATATTACACTTCACGGATTCCTTTATAGTACCCAGTGATTATCAAAACACCAGTTACCTTGTATCTTCAAATCAGTCCAGACAAACCTACTTAGAAGAATACAATATTTTAATTCAAGCAATGGAATCCCAGGTGACTTCAATACAGAACCTAAGAAATTCCAAGTCTAGTGGACACTTGCACCACCAATATTCCAAATACACAAAGTTTCTTCACATGGCGAATCACTATGGCAGAATCATTAAATGGGTACACTATCGAGTGTTCTTTTAGATAATGCCTCATAGACATGCCCAAATCTTTCCACAAAGATGCAATATCAACTTATCGTTTAGGCATTGCAGAATCCACAATACTGACTTTTTAGAAAACTTGCCATAAGTATTCCTCAGATCACTCTGCCACAAAGAGTTCGCCACAAAAGCTTTACAGATAGTTCGTCACAAAGGCTTTACATGTAATCTATGTTTACTATCTCGATAGACCATCTTTGTGGATGCCATGGGGTTTCTCCCATATGGTCTTATACCTTCACGCCCTCTTGGCGTATTATCATATGATGCCATGACCATGGACTTTCCTCAACTTTATGCAGTGACCTACAAGTCTGGTTAGCATTATAGTTGCCCTACTGGAGGCTACACAATAAATCTTTGTTTTCATAGTGATCTTCCTTTCTGGTCAACTATATACCTGCCCTACAAGAGGCTACACAAATGGATCTCTTTCGCACCGTTTTACATAACCTAGATTTTTCAAGTAATGGAATCATATAACATGAAAGTATTAGGGAATGACCACACACACGCCAGAAACAATATATTATATCACACAACGTCATATCATGTCACATATTGTGCACCTTATTTACGTAATTGTAGATACCTCTCAAAAAACACACGTACACATAATTACATGACATGTAGAAGTCAGGTTTAGAGACTCACCAGAGACCTACCTTAACTTTGGCCTGGAGCTTCTATTTCAAATGTTCATCCCAAAACAACAGTAAAAAATGCTTAAAAGATCATAAGATTTTCATTAGAATCCCAATTACAAGCAGTTTACTAACATTTCAAAATGTGACCCCTAAGAAGGGTCATCTTGTAACATCTTTCCCTTCTATAATTAGAACGTACAAAGCTGTAAGACTTACTAGAAGGCTAAATCATCTACTCATTAAATGAGATATTAGTTCTATAGTAACAAATAAGATAAAGAGAATGTTGATGTCAGAAATAAGAATCTGAACATTAAGTAGATAAAAAAAACCATCTAAAATAATGCTTTCCCAGATAATGCTTTGCTGTGAAATTTTATGCCCTAGAATAATGCTTTCACAAACCATGAAATGTCATTTTTCCCAATTCAGAACAAGGTTAGTCTCTTCACACCGACAAAGAACTAGCTCTAGGTTTTTTAAACAATCTTCAAAGGTATCGCCAAACACCGGGAACTCGTCCATAAAAACTTCCAAAAATTTCCCCACCATGTCCAAAAATATTGTCATCATGCAACGTTGAAATGTTGTAATGGCATTTCACAATCCAAACGGCATTCGTCTGAAATCGAAGATTCCAAAAAGACACTTGAACGTAGTCTTTTCTTGGTCAGTAGGAGCTATGACAATCTGGTTATACCCCGAATAACCATCCAAAAATGAATGACAAAGGAAAACGGTCATTCTTGGTTACTTTTTTGAGCTTCTAATAGCAAACTCTCCATCCCGTGACAGTAAGAGTTGGAATAAATTTGTTTTATCAATAACACCCGCTTTTTTGGGTACACATTAAATAGGGCTCACCCACAAACTATCAGAAATAGGATAGATTATTCCAGCATCAAGCCATTTGATAATCTATTTTTTAATGACTTCCTTCATAATAGGGTTCAGTCTTCTCTGCTGCTTAATAGAATTGCCATGGCAATCCTCCAGTAAAATCTTTTGCATGCAGATGGTCGAACTGATTCCATTGATATTCACAATTGTCCATCCCAGCTCTTTCTTAGATCTCTTTAGAACATCTAACAATTGAGCCTCTTGATCAGATGTTAATTTTGTAGAGATAACTACTGATTAGATGTTAATTTTGTAGAGATAACTACTGGCAAAGTGTTGTTGTCTCCCAAGTAGGCGTACTTCAAATGTAATGGCAAAGACTTTAACTCTAAAGTAGAAGGGTCCTCTATAAACGGTCGAGGATGTTTAAAAGAACACTCTAATAAATATAAATATTCAAAACTCCTCCTTACTTTATTTTCAAGTTGCTTGGTCTCCATCAGTTCACCAAGTTCTTCAATTAGTTCTACTTCATCCAACTCAACTAAATTTGCTTCATTATCAGAATTGTTGTAACAAAATTCTTCCAATTCTTCCTTCACTGTTGTGTCAATAATCTCAATGGCGTGACAATCTTCACTTATATCTACAAACTTCATGGCATCAAAAACATTAAAGGTTCTCTGCTAGTCATTAACTCTCATTGTTAATTCACCTTTCTATACATAAACTAATGTTCTACTAGTGGCTAGAAAAGGTCTTCCAAGAATAATTGGTACCTTTTTATCAGCTTCACATTCCAAAATAATAAAATCTGGCGGAAAAAAGAAATTTATCAACTCTTACCAACACATCTTCAATTTTACCTTCTAGATGTGCATAACAACGACCGACTATCTACAATGTGACAGTTGTAGGTCTCACCTTCCCAATTCTCAATTTCTTGAAAACAGGCATAGGCATTAATTTTATGCTTGCCCCTAAATCACATAATGTGTTGCCTACACAATGATTTCCAATTAAGCAAGGAATAGTAAAACTCCCTAGGTCCTTCAATTTTGGTGACAATTTGTTCATCAACATTGTTGTGCACCCTTCAGTGAGAGCAACAATTTCAAATTCCCCTAGTCTATGCTTCTTTAACAATATGCCATTCATGAACTTTACGTAATTGGGCATTTGCTCCAATGCTTCCACCAATGGTATGTTGATATAAAGTTGCTTCAGAACATCCAAGAATTTTTTGAATTGAAAATCTTACTTCAACTTCTGAAATCGCTGAGGAAAAGGTGGCGGTGGCCTTCCTTCAACTTGTTAAGGTTGTTTTGCCATGGCATTCTTATTGGCAACATGAGCTAATTCTGCTTCATTNTTTTTTTGTTTACTCTTCTCAATTGTAGATTGCTCCACTACTTGTTCTGAATTCGTCTTATATGTGAAATCTAAGTTATCTTCTTCAACAACGGCATCATTAACAACTCCAGGTAGCTGAGTACCACTTCTGAATGTAATGGCCTTGCAATGTTCCTTCCCTTGAGATCTTGAATTTGTAGTATCACTTGGTAATGCTCCTTGTTGTCTTAGGCTTAATACACTGGCAAATTGCCCGACTTGGTTTTCTAAAGCCCTTAATGATACAGCTTGAGTCTGTATTACAACATCGTTCTTGACCATGAATTCCTTCAATAGACCTTCCATAGATGAAGATAACGATGTTGAACTTTGCTAAACATTTTGCCATGGCATAGGTTGATTATATCCAGGTAGTACGCTTGTGGCATTCTGTCGAACAGCATTACTGGAATTTCCCACTCCTTAATTACTCTAACTGCAATTAGGATGTTGTTTACATCCTGGATTGTATGTATTGGAATAAGGGTTATTGTTTCGATTGAAATTTCCCATGTAACATACTGAAGCTGGGTTCAATGGGCATTCATCAAAAACATGATCTTCCCCACAATAAACACATACTAATTCTGCTACTTTCATTTCCTACACTATGGCTAGTCTCTTTAATATTTTAATCATATTAGTTAGGGATGATACTTGAGTAGTTAATGAAGTGATCGCATCAAACTCCATAGCTCCAACAACTCTTCTATTAGTACCCACTCTTGTAGTTGGATATTGATAATCATTTTTAGCTATCCTTTCCAGAATTTCATATGCCTTATTATACGATTTATCTAGCAAAGTCCCATTGGCAGATGTGTCAACTACGATTCTTGTATGTGCATTCAGTCTATTATAAAACATTTCCACTTGTGTCCAATGTTGGAAACCATGCATCGGCTATTTTCTAATCAACTCCTTTAATCATTCCCAATCTTCATACAATGTCTCATCTTCAGATTGTCGAAAAGATATAATATCATTAATAAATTTGGCATTTATGTTTGGAGGGTTGTATATCAACAAAAACCTTTGACAAAGTTCATTCCAATATGCCATCGTTCCTGACGGCAAAGCATTCAACCATGATCTGGCATGATCTCGCAATGAGTAAGGAAATGATTTGATTCTCAGGGCATCTTCAGGAACACCCTGTTGCCTGAATTAATCACAAACCTCCAAAAAGAGTCTTAAATGCAGACGCGAATCTTCAATAGGTAATCCACTGAACTGTCTTACTGTTTGTAGCATTTGAAACACCACTAGTTTAAACTCGAAATGCTAAGCTTGAATATGTAGCTTAACAGTCCCTGGATTCAAATCATCTAAAATAGGTGCTACATGTTCTCTAATGGGTCTATCTCTATCATCTATCACATGAGGAATATCAGCGTCCCTACCATTCAAATGTAATGGATCTTCTCTGCCTGGATCATTTCCAGCCCTTGCCATTTCTCACAATTCTTTTCTCCTTCCCTTCAAAGTTATCTCAATTTTAGGATCAAAATAATATTTTTCGTTCTCGGGAATACCTCTACTCATAAACTAAAAGCAAACCTGAAAAAGAATAAAAAAAACTAAGCTAAAACTAACAAAATTAAATCGATAATAACAAACAAAAATTCACCAATTTGCCTATCCCCAGCAACGGTGCCAAAAACTTGTCATGTGTGAATATATAATGCGAATGTGACAGTATACACGTTGAATCAAGTAATAAAGTGACAAGTGAAAATTTCTCCACATGGATCAAAATGGGTAAAAATATGGTTGAGTTATTACTATAAAATATACTAATTAAGCTTATGGCAAAGTAAACAGAATAATGATTTGAAGTGAAGTTTTAATGTATGAAATATAAAAATCAAATAATGAATAAAATGTTGTGGCAATTCTATGAGATAAAGTTGAGAGGATTGATGCTGTTGAATGGGAAGGTTGGAATTACTTGGATTATATCTTAATAACATAATAATGTCATGGCAAAATCTTGACCAAATTACTGTTCAGAGTATAACTATTGCATTCTGCTTCTTTCGAGAGCTAAAATTAAAGCTATCATTCTAAGTTTTTGTATGTCTACAAGTCTCAAGAACAATACCTAACAATATTCTTCCTTACTCTGTACAGATCACAAATCTATGTATAGAATGTTACGAGTATTCGCTCGAGTACTCACTCGTATCATTCGATTACAATCTAACTTATTTAAACTTTTCATAATTAAATCAAGTCTAAGGATATACCATGCATTCATCTATATCTAGAGCTTGCATGCATATATTTAAAGTAATCCAAACCGAATAAAATAGTAGATCTACTCAAAATATCACCATGATCATAAAATATATCAAGATAGATCTAGTAATTCCAACCCAAATGAAATTAGCTCATAGGTTGGGATTTAAAATCCAAAATTAGAATAACATTCAACATCATTGTTAACAGTTTAGAAATCACAGAAATTAATTAATCGAATGAAGGTAGAACTGCAGGAAGCTTTCGCCAATCCAGCTTTCACTTCGATGCTACTGAATCATGCAGGACCCAAGGCTGATCACTCGTCCATTTCCTTGTGTTTCTGCTCTCCTCTTAAACTCTTACCTTCTCCCCTTTCTCTAGAATTTTTCATAAGTTTTCTCGGAGAGAAAACTGATCTCCAAATCCCCCTCCAAAATCCTCATCCTCTTTTTTTCCTCTTTCCTCTTTTATAGGATAGGTCACCCCTCTCAGCACACACTTTTCTCCTTTTTTTCAAGTGGATTTATCTGGTACACGTCTAAGTGGCTGAGAGTGATAAGGACTGAGTGCTGTGTCAGCATTTTCCTGGAATTGTCATGGCATTTGTGTTGGCAATCCATGCAACCTTTTGCCATGATAATATTTCACTTCATTCATTCTCTTCCTCATTTTTCTCCTTTTCTTCATCCTTCCTGCACCGGCTGCATACAACAACCAATTCCCTTCTTCCCAATAGTAAAAGTAACATGAAATGACATTTAAGACACAATTCAAGCATTATTATGCAATGTTCTAAACATAACCTAAAATGCAAATATATCTACTTAAGTACAAGTATTTAATCAAGCTTAGAGGTCGAAATATAACTCTTTTCAAGAGTTATCAAATACCTTCATTGTTAAGGGACTGAGTCAGCATCCCCAAGGAAAACACTTCAAAGACTTTTCCCGGAAGAGTCGATCCCCCCTCAACAAAAGTCTCTCTCAACTTTGGCATGTTGACAAAGCAACCCTTTGGATTTATATAAATGTAGTTGTGTTTCTCAAATTTTTATGCAAAATTTTCTTCAATTGGAGTTTGATATGTTGTCCAGATTTTCCCTTTAATGATCTATCAATTGTGATGAGAGTTTTAAATTGGAATTGAAACCACTAGAGGATCTTCGGTGGGTGAATTAAATTTTCTAGGGATATAATTATCCTACTTTTAATTGTATCTTTTTAATCTTTAAGGAAGTGTTTGGTTCTCCAATTTTAGGTTATCTTTAAGGAATGTAATACTACTTTATTTGGTTCGTTTGGTTGCAATGTAAGATTTAGGTGTTGAGTTAACAGAATGTAAGATTAACTAAAAATATATTTTATTATACTATCATTGTTATAGAATTTTGTGTGTTACAAGTTCACTTTCTTTAACATTCTTTGGTCTTAATTTTTTCATAAATTATAATAACTTAAGAATTAATTTTTTGTTACACCTTAATGTTGTTATATGAATTCAATTGAATAACCATTGAAACTAATTATGATAACTTATTTATATGATTTATCAATTGGTTGCCTTTAATATGAAAGAGAAGTGAAACTAAATTTTTCACATAAATAATTGGCATATATAAAAGAAATTGTTAAATACTCAGTTGATAATTGCAATGCAAAACTAACAGTGCTAAGAAAAGCGCAACTAGCAGTGCCCACTAGAGGTGATACTACAACAAAAACATAGAAAACCAAAACCAAGTTGTTTACACAATTCAGTTTTCTTATGTCTGAAAAGCCTAGCTCAGCGAGATAATCCACTATCTTTCAACCTTGTACAACAAGCGATTTAAGTCCTAACACACCTTGATTTAGCAATCTCATATTTGCACTTAAAGTATAAATCACTCACCTTTAAGTTTTTTCCCTTGAAAATTTAGGTTTTAGACCAAGTAATACTCTTCTTTACACTCTCAAAACACTCACAATAACAATTTCTTGAGCAAATAGGAGCAAAAACTCTTGATACAAAACATATATAAGTCTCTTCAAATATATATAATTTTAAGGTTTGTTAACATACTATATCAAGTACAATCAATTTCCCCAATAGAACAACAACTAAAAATAACAAAGAAAAACAATATATTAATAAAGTCCAAGATAATGTGGAGATGTTGGAGATAAGTCTTCAATACAGTCTCGATTCAATCTTCTTATTTTATAGAATCTGATTGTTTGATCTGATCCGATCTTCAAGATATTTTGTTGCAAATTTATTTGTTTGTATAGATGGGTTATCATACTTTCATAATATTAACAAGATTCTTAGCCCAAAAATTTTATTCCAATAAATTATCAACTCCGATTGTAACAAATTATGTTACCTTTCACAGTGCTAAGCACAATGACCACATAATTGCATCAACAACATTTTTTTTTTTGTTTCGAGAATGGATTGAATATGATTCTCTTGCAAAATTTGCTATTAGAGGAATACATGGGAACTGCTCTTAATAATTCAACTTGTATTTGTGTCTTATGCTAACCCTTAGTTTGGAGGTATTGTGTCCAGTTCTAATTTTTTCCATCATGAAAATGTTGAACAAAGTTTAATTTGTGCGATAATCATAACCTTTGGTCATCACAATGTCTTTTACATTTACATAACTTTCTATATCTTTTGTCATTTTTGTTTCGTGGTATGTTTTTTATGCATTATTTACTACATGTGATTTATTTATTTTTTTCATCATGAAAAAGTTGAAAAAAATTAGAAATTGAAAAGGTTGATGATGCGGTCGTTGAAAGCACCAAAAATATCCTATCCCTAATAAATAATGAAAATGAATAGTAAAAGGGAAGTAGGGTCAAATCTTCAGGGACTGGATTTGCACAATGTCTTGTTCCGTGAAATCCCAGGCAAAATCTTGCCCAAGAAAACCTGTGTTCCTGGAAAAAAAAAAGAAAATAATAGAATTAAAGGTTTGGATTTGGAAACGAAAAATAAAATAAAAACAAAATTAAGAATATTGAATCGAAAATTTGAGAAAT
>CM025144.1:24085539-24098919 GCA_013467495.1 Gossypium gossypioides | reverse complement strand
ATCCAAAAGGTCACGTGATTGTAACTCATTTTTGCCTAGCCTGACAAGGGGGCAATGGCTTTGAAATTCATTAGCTTTAAACCAACCCTTGTTAAAACTAATTACAAAATTAATAAATTAATGTATTATTTATTCCGCACAAAATGAATAATTGCCCTAACGACTAAAATAATGAAATCTGTTTGATTATTGGATCAAATCAAACCCTCTTGCTACCTTATTTCAAGTCAAAACGTGTTTGGGGCTGTAGATATGAATTAAGGTCCATGTATTGCTCTCCATCACTTTTTCCTGATTGGGGCAACCAGCTATTGGGGTTACTGGCCAGGCAATCATGCCCCAATATGCATCATTGTTATGGACTTATGTTTGACCTTTGTGTTTCCACTTTACTCTGTTTTTAATATCTTCACCCTCCAAACCAAAAATATCAAACCCACTTTTAACTTGGAAACAAAATTGTAAAATCCTCCATGTTTGATCATTGATGAAGTAAATATAATATTTTGAAGTGATGCTTATATACAACACTATAATTTTATCATTTCTTGAGAGGTGAAGGTTTCAGTTATTCTATTTTATCATTAATGAAAAGATATCTCAGTAGCAAAGATATATTTCATAATAATATCTTATAATGTTCTATTAAAAATTCAATTGTTAAAAAGTAATATCCCATAATAATATCCTAATAATATTCAATTGTTAATTAATTAAGATAAATGATTTTCAATTAAGAGGTGCGGTGGTTGCTTACCTCATCACTTAACCACGTGATAAGAGATTTGATCCTTATTCATAAAAATAGAGCACATTTTATGACATATTGTTTGCCTATTTAGAAAACGCATTTGGTAAGGGATTAATAATTGTGGAATAGTTTTTTTCCTTGAAAAATGACTACTCAAATTAATGATAAAATTCAATGAATTGAAAAATTTCTAAATAAAGATGATAACAATTTGGAAAAATGTTTACAAGTTGTTGGATTTTTGTACTCTTTGAAACATCGATTACATTCATACTCAACATGTATCTTAGTATAAGTATTCTTCAACTAAATCATATTTCAGATTAGAAAAGAAAAGTTTTAGCACAAATGCAGCACATGCTGCTTGCTATTTTCAAAGTAATTATGTCAATTTCACGAGTTCCATACCAATTCCTCTTACTTCATAAATATAGATTTAGGAGTGATAATAATTTTTATTTAATGCTTATATAATTTATTGTTCTTCTTGTTCTAATTTATGATAGGTTTAGAATTGCACTCAAGATATATTGTGTTTGCATTAAAGGTGCTTCTCACTTGTAAGCCTTAAATTAAAATTAATATTCCTCATTTAATTCTTTCCTTTTTTTTTAGTATCATTTAATTCTTTTCTTAAAAGTTAATTTTTTGTCATATATAATTACTTAAAAAAAAGTAAAGTATAAGAATAGTGACTTAACCCTTTAAATATGGAAGTGGAAAATGAATGAAAAAAAGAAGAAGCCATGATGTAACTTAGAAGTATGAAATTAAACATTTGTTGAAATGAATGTGTACTAAGTTGATTTTGTTATGTTATCTCGATTTAGGGAATTAGGTTATATTGACTACTCACTGTAAATTTTGATTTTGTATGTAGGTTAGGTTCATAGCTATGTTTTGAGTTCAATTCAACATCCAACCGAGGCCCTAGACTCCTTAAAGTTTGTACTCTTTTTGATTATGTAAATTTGGCATGTACCTAGGGTTGTCATTTTGAATTCTAGGTGGATGATGGATGTTTGGAATTATGATGGCAAGTTTTATGGATTGATAATATTTAGTTCTTGTTGTTGTGTATAATGATAGGTATGAACTTCTGAGTTTTGTAAGATGTTTATTGCATGTGTGCTTGTTGAAAAATTAATATGTGTAACTATGGCTTAATATGGTAACTTTGTAACGTGAT
Source organism: Gossypium gossypioides (assembly GCA_013467495.1). Taxonomy (NCBI): domain Eukaryota; kingdom Viridiplantae; phylum Streptophyta; class Magnoliopsida; order Malvales; family Malvaceae; genus Gossypium; species Gossypium gossypioides. The sequence continues at coordinate 24,096,979 of CM025144.1, read as the reverse complement.
CTTGGTTGTGAGATATGTAATAGAATATCATGAATGTATGGCATATTTCATATGGTTTAATAGTTGATAATTGAATTGAATGTTATGATCATATATGTAGAATGGAATTTGGTGTTAATTTTATAGGTGATTGAAGCTTGGTATTTTGATTTCATTAGGACATATGCATAGTTGTTATCTATCTAGGCATGAATGGTAAGTTTTTACGAAATTGGTTTGTGTTGTGTGATGGTGCCTTGAGGCATATTGGTTTGGAATTGGGAAAATGATATAATTTGGCATGTTATTATGCACTTTGAATAGGTTTAAATATGGGTCAAGTGTATGCTTTTGAAATACTTGGAAATTTGGTTTTGTAACTTGCATAATAAGGTACCTAATGGCACATACAGGCTAACACACGATCGTGTGTGACACACGGGCATGTGACATGATTGTGTGCTCAATATAAATTGGGAGGTTCTAGATTGGCACAGCCTCAGTGAGTTATATGGTTTGGATACACGACCGTATGACTCCAGCTTATACGACTTCAATAAGTTACACGGTTTAAATACACTACTGTGTGACTCCAGCTTACATGGCTTCAATTTTTGACACGGTTTTGGAACACAACCATGTAACCATGTTTTGTGATTTTTCCTAATTATTTAAAATTTTACAATTTAATCCATTTTTACTCAGGTCAACTTTAGTGCTTTAGTAGGCTCGATTAAAATTTGGAATTGTTTGTAAATCATGCTAAACATGTATCATGAAATGCTTTGTTGAATTATTATTTATTAAAGTAAAAAATGTATGCGAATTGTTTCATTAACTTTTGTAGCATCTTATAGCTCGGGTTTGGCGACCAAACCGGGTAAATGGTGTTACATTGTCGAAATTAATCCAACTAGACAAGTACAAGATTAACTCACATCAGTATTCCTAAATAACTTCAGAATTCAGGTTTTATCGAATTATCTATTAATTAACTAGTTATTACCTTTCGGCCTCTAACTATTTAACTAATCGACCAATATTTACTTATCTTTCGACCTCACTTTTTTATCGGGATAAATTATGATTTACACTATAAACTTATCTTTCGATCTCATTTATCCTAAATTACTTCCTAGTGTCGTCAATCCTAAGGTTTAATCGCACATAATTTAAGCCAACTAACTCAAAAACAAATCCTATTTCCTCCATCAAATATTCCCACATCTGATCATCAATCTCCCTAAGGAAATTAGTCACTCATGGATTTAGATGTAATTTTGCCTAATGTCATTTTTAACATGCAAGGTAAAGAATTAAATAGAAAATGGGAATAAAGAAATTGATCCGTTTCGATATCAATTTACATGCAAAATCTGAAATTTCTTTGATAGTTACGAAGATAATCTCGAATGCAATTGAAAACCGAAAAGAAATTAATATAAACTAATTACATAAAATCTTGAATTCAAATTGAATCCAAGTTAAAACAAAGGAAAAAATAATGTTCTGCAACTAAAGGACTAAATTGAAAGAAAAGTAAAACTAAAATAAAATCCTAAAACTAATGGCTCACTTGGCCAAGCCCCCTAAATTGAGGCTAAATACTCATATTTATAGCCAAAATGTTCTGCCCTAATTAGGTCAATTAACAGCCCCAAAATGAAATAGTATGTATTGTGCAGATGAATACACCCCTGACTTAAAATTCCAGTTTGTCACTCTGGTGTCGCGACACTGCCCTTCGAGGGTGATTTATTTGGCTTTGAAGTCTAGTGTTGCAAGAACACATTTCAGTGTCAAGACGCTACCATCATCCTTTGCGTTTTCAGCCCAAAAACAATGTCTTGCACACTCAATTGACTTTTTAGTTCATCCTTAGGCCCGTATTAGCCCATTAGGTCATCACATTGCTAAAATTTACGTAAAAATGCTTATTTTACTAAAATTAAACATAAACTAATAAAAACTGAAAATGTAATAAAATCATATAAAACGGCTAGAGAACAAGCTCGTTAAGTGCCGAAAAGACTCTAATTTGCCAGAACAAATTGTGGTAGATCAACTCCAATGCCTCATAAAGCGACTCCCCTTCTAGTTGTTGAAAATTCATTTTGTCTATATAGAGCTTCATCATTTTTCTAGGCGGAAGTACTTAGCTAAGAAGTTGCTTGTGAGCTCATCCCACGTACTGATTGAATCTACCAGTTGTGAATCTAACCACATAAACGCATCGTCAATAAGAGAGAATGGGAATAATTGAAGATGAAAAGTGTCATATGATACCCCATTGCACTTAAAGGTATCACAAATAGTTAAGATCGCTTGAGATGCTGGTTATGATCCTCATTCATTAATCCTCAAAATTAAAGATTTGCTTGTTGACCTGATGCCAAATGTAGTATTTATTTTGATTTATTTCCATACTTAGGGAGCTTGTTTTCTAGCACTTCTATAATTAAGTATTGCATTTTCAGTATTAGTAGGTTAGGAACTAAATAGTAATAAAATAAGCATTTTTATGCATTTTCTGCTATTTCGATGACCCATAAGGTTGACTTGGGCCTCGTGAGTGACTAATGGGCTATTTAAGTGTGTAGGATGCCAATTTAGGTCCAAGAATACAAGGGACGATGATCAGCCTATAAGACAAGGGAACCCGATAGCACAATGAAGCTGCCAAGGCTAGGAAAGCACTTGACGTTGTGAGAATGAGCTTCCTCTCGTCACAACGACGCGATGAATATGAGAAGGATATCACGGTGTTGACATCGTGACGAGGAGTTTCCTCTTATCACGATGATGTGACAATGGCAAGCCAAAATATGTTGATTCTTTGGATGACACTTTGGGTATATTTCTATATTTGGACCCTAGCATTTATGAAAATATTGTATTAATTGGTATTTAAGTGTATCTGGGGTTGAGTGATCACCAAGTAGCTCGTTGCCTATATAAGCAACCTTAGGGTCACTTGATTTGGTGTATAGAAGTAGATAGACAATTTTTTCCTATTCAATTTTTGGTTTCCTTTTCTTTTCATGTTCGTTTAGTCGAAACTTTTCTATTCTGTTGTGAAGACAATCGCGAGCGAAGATTGCTTCGGATCTACACTTCAACATATATTCATCAGTATTATCTTATCTCTTTCCTTCTATTTTTTTATTTATATTTTGTTGATTTGGTTGATTACTCATTGTATGAATATTAAAATAAATTATTGTGTTTATTTCATATCTCGCATAATTCAGTTAATAAACTAATTTAGTTGTTAAGTGATTATTTATCTGAAATTGGTTGTTTATTCGAGAGTAATTAATATATTAGGGAGTGAAGCCTTTGATAGAATATCTAGACAGGTGAGACCGCAAAGGTATCTTGTAGTGTATAACTTGTAACGCCTTCCACCCGACCTGATCACCTGGATCCAAGTATTGGGTGTTACTTCCTAAGACAAATGTAATCTAGACTTTCTCTCGACTAACCTATGTAACTATTCTAATGATGGCTTAAAAAATTTCTTTAACTCTTGTTCTGAATTACCTCAAGTGTTTCATTAAGAATATCTTTATGTACAATAAATGTTTCACATTTACATTCTCAATCAATAAACAACAATACTCATTGAATACGTCTCGTTTTTACTAAAGACATAAATATTTTCACCTTTGACATCTTAATCAATAAACGACTTGTCCTTTTATAGCTTTTCTTTGAGTAGACTATGGCTTCTTATCCCATTCTTTAAATAGGCTTCTACCTCGTAAACTTCTCTTCTCTGTATGCACATCAGCACAAACCACTGATCTACTAGCGTAGCCTTGGCATCATCCCTCCACATGATATTCTTTGCAACCTGAAACAGGAAATAACTTATGTAAGGTCTTGAGAAAGTAGTAAATCTCTATTACCTATTTCATTATGTTATAGCGTACTAAATACTTTGTGTATTCTTTGGCCTATGTCCTTATGGTGTAGTTCATATGTAATTGACTAAAACTCCCTTAAGAACGTACTACATGCATCATTCATTACTTTTGCATCCTCTTATCCATATCGGGTTTTTACTCTTCTCGTGTGCACCACATATTTCATTCTGGCATTTTTCACGTTACTGACCATTTTCCCTTTTCTTTTATACAGAGTCCACCTCATCCTTAACATTCGGAACCATTCTGACATAGTTCATTAGATACCTTATTATCCCTATATCATCACTTTATTTTTTTTCTTAACACTTGCCATCTTTCTGATACCATATATTTACTTTTCCTTAAGAGAGTCATTTACCAAGAATTCGCTGTGTTCGTATTCCGTTAACAGAGTTCACCACAAAGATTTCCTTTACCAGATGACCATGAACCCGTGCTCTTATTTTAAGATAAGCAGATAATTCTCTCCATTACCATAGATGATCATAAAGGTTTCACCATAACTATAGATAGCCATGAAGGCATCCACATAACTTTAGGTAACCACATAGGTGTCTATCCACATTAAATAGCCACAAGGGCGTCCAAACACATACACAAGATAACCATAGAGGCGTTCATATAGTTAGGTGGCCACAAAGGCTTCCACCTTGACAGACCCGNCCCGCCATGAGGGTGCATTTAACAGATACAGCCTCGAAGGCTTTCATAGGATAGAATCAGCCACAAAGGCATCCACTTTAACATACTTCGTTAGAGCGGTGTATTCACGGAGTTGACAACTAAGGCTCCATAAAACAGATATCACCATAAAGGCTCAGGTATAATAGAGAATAGCCACAAAGGCTTCCACTTATCAGAGAATAACCACAAAGGCTTCCACATATCTGAGAACAACCACAATGGCTTTAAAATTTTGATAAATGGTATTTTTGATGATAGGGATTTGCCTAAACTCAACATCTTGAGGTTTGCCCCTCGTCATCTAGTACTCGCCCAACATTCTTTTATCTTTTTTCCCCACATGACGGCATAGTCCTAGATTAGGTCTTACACTATATGGTCTTCTTATACCCATATGATGCTATAGTCCCAGACTAGGTCTTACACTATATGGTCTTCTTACCATGGCCATGGACTTCCATATCAGAATTTGTGTTTACTGTCCTGACAGACTCACATACAAGCAAACTCAACATGCAGAGTTATGCGACTCATGCAACTTATGCATAGACTATTTATGCAGACTCATACTTAACAGACTTACTTTTTCAAACTTCTTCATACTGATGCATTTACATTTTCAGATATTTAACTCATGTACTTGAACTTCATGTAGAGACTTGTTCATGACAGTATCATACTCTTAGACGTATTCATGCGTGTACATACTTTCTTCAGAATAGAAACTTATTATCAAGCTTATTTTTTCTTCATAATAGAGGCACATCATCTTTAAGCATCACACTTGCATATCTTAAGTTTTCATTTCACAGATTAGCCTTTCTAAACAAACAAGACTATCATGCAAACATGCAAGTAAGAGTCATTTTAAAGACTCACCTATTAGCCTCAAATGCAGCTTAAACTTTAGATTTAAGCTTTCTTTGTAAAATCCTTAGCTTGACTCCAGATCCTTTGCCTAGCCAGATGCTACAACCTCATTTTCCCTTGACAGACGGAAACATTTCATTAGAAGTCATTCAGGTAACCTTTATCATCACTTTTAACCCAAACGTAGCTTCATTTCTTCATGCATACTTACAAATCTGTGTTTTCAATAAGCAAAGTTAAGGGACTTGCCTTAATAGAAGACATACTTTTCAACAAAACTAGAGTTTTTAGACTTAGCTTCTAGAGAGAGACATTTTTATCTACCTTAACCCTCAGATTTAAAGAGGAAGACAACCCTCCTTTAACTTAACCTGAGTGCTCTTTAACTTAACCCAAGTCTTCTTTAGAACTGGGCAAACGTCACATCAGAACTGAGCTATTTTTTACCATTGTCTGCCACTTTCCAAAACTTACTTAGCTATCTCGTTAGCCTTCAACTTTTCTAGTTCTCATTTAGTTAGTTCTAAACCAGCCTATCTCCTATATTGACTGGCATGGGACCATATTAGTTACATTTATGCTATATAATGGGCGTATACCCATTCCTTTAGTTCATTTCTCTCATAGTTACTATTCAGATTTCACTCATCATTGTAATCTGACTGAGAATTCATGTCCACTCATTTATATCGAAGTTTGCCCAATCTTATACGCCTAAAAGAGTGCATTTGGGCACTTACCATCTCGCCAATCATATTTTATCTCCTTTTTATTATGATTCCCTAACCTTGCCTATTATAAAGGGTCTTACAGATAGAACACTCTTGGTTCGCCTAGTCTAAACGCCAAGACAAACTCTTGGACAAATACTACTTCGCCAATCACGCTTACTTATAGTTATGTGCCTTATCACATATATTTACTTACATTTTACTCTTTCTTAATCCATTACACTTATACACTATTCATACTAGTGTTCCTTTCCTTTAGTTCAGAGTCCGTCAGACTAGGCGCTCTTAGAAAATAACTTAATCAAATCCCACATTAGGCACCAAAACTAATTCTCTAAGCCTTATATATGAACTTAAAACTTAATCCTTGTGCCTTGCTTGTATGAACATCGTTCTATCACTGGAACTTTATCGAGTGGGGTGTTACATAACTTGTACCAAGCGGTGAGCCCGATAGGGTATCTGTATGTCTAGGAAGAAACTGAAATGGTGACTTAGGTGGCAATCTTTAGTGAAGATGAGACCGAAAGGGTATTCTTAACTAATGGTGATAAATAACTCAATCTAGGATAATTAATTATTTAATTAGATAATTAGGGATTTAATCGGTCATAGGCTAGAGGCTCACATTGTCCACACTAGGAATAGGAAGGTCCATTATGTTGATTTTAGGTTAATTAATTTCATTAGTTTAATTAAAATTTTTATTTGGATTAACACTACTAATCGTCACTCGATTAGATTAGTAATTATTTTCTGTAATTGATTTAATAATAATTTCTCCAATCTGCAATCCATTGGGTACAATCCTCGAAATATTTACCAGTGTTCCATTGTAACACTTCTATATTACAATTTGACTCGTACGCTTGTGGACAACTCCGATTTAATTATATATATTTTTGGTGTGATATTTATACTATAAACGATAAAAAGTTTATAGGTGGTCACTTTTATCACTTGGATTATCATTGATTTGATTTTGAATTTGTTTGCATTAATCACGGATGATTAACGCTTCCCCAAACAGCCTCCAACTTGGGCATAACATAGTCATGCAAGGTTCTTTGTTCCATCAGTGGTGGTTGTGGTTGTTATCTTTCTACTCCTTGGTCTTCCAACAGCTGGTCTCTTTGTGGAGGTTGGCATCCCTTAGATGTTGAGCCATTTCCGCGTGTATAATGATACGTTTTGGTTTTGGCTTGAATAGTAAGACACTGTTACCGGTTCGAGTCATACACCACCTCCTACAAACTCAAGAAAATAAACAAATTTCAAAAATTTCAAACAAATAAATAAAAATGAAACAAGAAGAAGCTGTATCTATAGATTAAAATTTTGTCACTTATCTCGTACAAAACATGCAACTAAACTAAAAGAAATTACTCAATCTTGCACCGACCTCCTTGGCAAAGACGACAACAACTTGACTGCTATCACGCGTGCACATAAATAAAATAATTTTATAAAACAATTTAAAAGTGCAATTTTTAACTGCAAGTGTACAATGTCAGTTATAATATTTATAGTTCTGATGGAACACGAAGTATTGAAAGGGGTCGAACCTAAAGGGGGAGGCGATTGAGAAATTCCTAGCTATAAGCATGCAAAAGAAGTAGTCTAAACAACTAATCGCTAAAAGCTATATTACAGGAAATCATAAAATGATGAGTGAATAACCTAAATTATCGATTAACTACCTGAAGGACTAAATCATAAAAGGTGCAAAGTTATAAAATTCACGAATAACTAACAAACGGTGGTTCGTTGGCTTTGATGTGGTTCACTAATCATTTAATTGAGGTTCTAAATTGCTTAAACTCCTAAAGTGATTTTGTTTTACCTCTCGGTCTCAACTTTACCCAATTAGGTAAATTAGTTCAGTTTATCTCTCGATCTCACCAGCTAACCTGGGATTAAAGAATTGGTGCTCAACAAGATTACCTCTTGGTCTCACTTGCCTAAAGCTTCCCTTAAGGGCGTAAATCCTAAGTTTTTATGTTCATTCAATTAGTCAAATTTGCTTCAATTTAGTCCCTTAACCAAAAATTAGCTTACCCACATCTCCATCAACCAATTTCCTTAAAAGTTTAGTTACTCATGTTAAAAACTAAGCTAATAAACATAAAAATAACAACCATGGAAGCTATTAAAGAAAAGTTCAAGAAAAATATAAAAGTTGGGATTTTCAATGAAGAAAACTGAAAAACAAAGTAAAGATGAACATCTAACAACAAAATAAGAAGCAAGAAACATTAAAAGTACAGACTTTAACAACTAAAACTAAAGAAAACTAATAATACATTAAGCAAAGATGAAAATGTCATTACAACTAAAGGAAATGGGCTAAAAGTGCAATTTAACCCTAGCTACAGTGTTAACAAACTTAACTACCCTAAAGAACAACAATAAAGTGCAGGAAAAATAAACACTACACTAAGGATGAAGATGAAAAAAAGAAACCATAGAAAATGAATAAGAAAATCCTAAGAGAAAACTAAAGGAAACTAAAGCAAAAACTAAAACTCATGTGGCCTCCTCTCTCCTCAACCAATTTTGGCTAATTGAGTTGCAATTTTTGACCCAATTTGTTACCAAGATGCCCTTGAACGAGCCTTCATTGATTGGTACTTAATTCACGACGGAATGTGCATGTATACACAATCGTTATCAAGTAATAAGTGAGTAAAAGAGTATCGTATCCAGAGGGACTATATCAATAATCAATAGATGGAAAACTAATATTTAAAAAGTTGGTAAGAAGATAAAATATTTGGAAAGTGATGAATGTTCCAATTAACTTAAATTAATGATTAATATGCAAATGTAAATAAAAAATGTAATAAAATGTTTAAGTAACAATTCATAAGATTTAATAACAATAGCATGAATGAGCTAGAACAATTACAATTCTTGACTTAATTCGTTCGTAATTATGCTTAATAAATATTTCGAGAAAAAAAAATCCATAACAACTTAATTATCTATTAACTTGAAATCTAAAATTCACAAGCTTCTGTTGAAGTCTTATGATAGTCACTTAAAAAAACATACATATGTTTATGTCATAATTTATATAACTACAAACAATCACATCAAAATTCAATTATAATGTGATTTTTCAAATATTATCTGAAAATTCAATTATAATGTGATTTTCTAAATATTATCTGAAGTATTTTCATACATGATAAATATAATAGTAGATGTAAGCAAACTTTAAAAACGATGTTACGTAGATTGTGCAAATAAAATTAAAAATGAAATTTCTTATATACAATTTTACAAAAGTAAAATTCATTAGTCATGTTATACATTAAACTAAACTAAAATTCATTTATAGATTTGAGACTTATCTCATCCACCACACACAAAAGAAAATCCTCTGCAGCTGACCTACCAACTTCAGTGGACCCTCTACGATACCCTAATTGGAAGCAGATCAAACGGTGACAAAATCTTGGATACTTTTGTTTTGAGATGGACACAATTGCCATCAATTTCATCCTTGGTTCTGGCTTTTGGGTTCCATCACCAGCGAAGGTTGATGGCTGATGGTGGTACCAACCACTTCATATATTAACTGATTCTTTTTTATTTATGAAATTAATAAACATATCTAAATCCCCAATTAAGTTCCTACTTTTTCACACTTCATCTGAAACCCGTTTTGAATATAAACAAAGAGTTTGAGTAAACTAATTAAAAATAATTGATACCTTTCGCTTTTCTCACCTTTGATTCTTTTACTACAATTATTTTCGTCCTTAATCGATAATTAAAAATATAAATCAAAACATGAAAACCTTTTAAAGTACCATAAAAATACAAGTAGGCAAAATTTATGATTCTTACGTCATTTTGTTCGCTACAACGATGAACTAACCTTTTTTTTATCGTCATCTGATACCCTTTACATCAACCGTCTAGGAATCAACTTTATACAGATGAAAAAAAACAAGAGAACCCTAGTGCTTTCCGCATTATATAAACCCCTTCTATAATATATCTTTTTCCAAATATTGAACTTCCCAAAGTTCCGTTTGGTACGAGTTTACATGTTGGTGTGGATTATCAACCATGAGTAACGTGGCTAAGTTTCTCAGATACTCTTCACTCACTATCTTCGAACAACCCATTGCAAAGGACCTTTGGCCATCCTCTACTTCTTCTTTCTAGCTTCTTCTTCTAGGGTTCTTGCCTTTGGGTAATCTTTGTTGTTGGGTTTTTTTTTTGAAGAAAATATGAGTACTGGAGAGAAAAGCTTGAGGAACTTCCATTTACACCTACCACACCTTCATCATCATCATCAAGGGAAGAAACAAACGAGGGATGTGCCAAAAGGGTATTTGGCAATCATGGTGGGATCACAAGGAGAGGAGCGACAGAGATTTGTGGTGCCTGTTATGTACTTCAATCACCCCTTGTTCATGCGACTGTTGAAAGAGGCGGAGGAAGAGTACGGGTTCGACCAGAAGGGAACCATCACAATCCCCTGTCATGTGGAAGAATTCAGGAATATAATGGGCTTGATTGATAATGAAAAGTCTCTTCATCATCATCATCACCATCATCATGTGGGTTGTTTTAGGGTTTGAATAATTTATTGTTATTTACTTCAATGGTTTTCAAACAAACTCGGCCGAAAACCATGACCATGATTCACTTCAATAGTCTATATTCTTCAGTTTTTGTGGGTTGATTTTGTAAATTTGGGGGCTGTTTTCTTTTTTCAGTTTGTTTTTTTGCTAGGCCTTAGATGGTTGACGAGGATGATGATAAAAAAGATGATGCGATAATGGTTACAGATGTTGCTTCCAATTGTAGTGACTTTGGGTTATTTTCTTAGAACTGTAATGAAAATAGAAAAATAAAAAATTAAGCAAACGGCATTTTTCCTTTTCTTTTCTTAATGTTTATTCTTTTCTCTCCTTTTTCTTCTTCTTTCCTTTTCAATCTTAAAATGAATATATTTTAGATTTGGATGGTGTGCGGCATCATTGGAAATAGTCCAAAAAATCATAAAATAAAATTTATATTACAAATTAAAAAAAAAAAATACTGTTGAACTAATTTTTAATCTTGTACGTACAAGTTTGTGGATTATAAATCCCTCCTTTTAAATTAACACTTCAATTCATTTTCAATTTAATTAGTAAATCAATTCAATTAGTACAATTGATTAATGCAATTTAATTCAAACAACCATGTCAATTTTTCTCTTCTTTCATATAGTTGTTGCTA
>CM025144.1:24039337-24049688 GCA_013467495.1 Gossypium gossypioides | reverse complement strand
CATGATAAATCAAGTATGTTATTACAACCATCTCATGATTGATCTTTGGGCATACTCTAACATTTTCTTGTCTGCTAGCGTGGATAATGGTCTGAGATTTCTCCTTCTTCGCACACATCTATGATGATATTCTTCTCTCTACTCAATTTCAGACTTAACACCTCTTGGTATCCTTCTGACGGCATATCATCATGGTCATCATCATCCTAGGGAAGAACTAGGGTTTCTCCTCTGAGTTGACTTAATTCAAGCATCAGTAATCATTGATTCTCTTGGATCTCCCAGTCTTCATAGACTCATTCGTAAATATCTTTATCATAATTGAAGTCTTCATCGGACCACATACAATAAAAATCATCCATAACTTTGTGCTCACTGATTATTTGGTTAACGTTGTGTAGGATTCCTGAAAAAAAAACAAATGTTAGACGTGTTAATTTAATGAATTAAAAGTCGTAACTATAACATAAAAATTTCTTAATTATTCTTTTATGTGCAAAAATTAAAATTTTCCTAGTGACGTTGCCTCCCCGGTAACAGTGCCAACAACTTGACCGCCTTCGGACGTACTGATGTCCAGAGTGTGAAAAACGCCTCAGGCGGTATCCACAAGTATACGAGTCTAGTTTTAATATAATTTTACAACAAAGTGCGTGAGTACTTCGAGGATCGTACCCATGGGAGGCGAAAGGTAGATCAGTTTTAACTTACACACTAAAAGATGTAATTAATACTTTAATTACAGATATTTTTGGGATTTTTATAGTACTAATAATAAAAACAAAATAACATTAAAAAAAACTAAATTTACAGAGATTGAAAAAGTAGAAGGAATCAAATCTGATGATGGGTGATTAGCTTGATTCAGCAATCCCAATCAACTATTGTTTCGGGTTTCTCGTCAACCAATCAGCCGTTACCCTAGCAGGATCTTTCGATCTTTCACTAACATAACGAGTCAATAAGGACTACTTATCTTCTGACCTCACAGTCTAGACTAGCTTAGGGTAAAGGTGTTGACAAATACGCAATACGAATTTTGGGCTAATTACCACATTGTTGACTTTCCGGGGTTGTCAGGCCTAGGGTTTGTCTCACTCTCTTCCTTTCCCAAACAACTGATCTATTGAGTAACCCTAGAAAATGGTTAATAGATCATGCCTTCACTCGCTAACCCCCTATATAAGTATTAGTTCCTCACGAATTTCATAAGAATATGGAATAGATGGAAGAATAAAGCTTGGTGAATGAATTAAAGTGTTGAGTTTAAGAAAAGCCTAATTTATATAAATAATAACATGAATCCCCAAAAGTTTATCTTCTTTACAAATCAAATATCTTGAAGGAAAGCAACGAACAAATAAACTAAACTCTAAAAAACTTAAGAAAGAAAGAAAATGAAACTAAATCTAAAGAGAGAATTGAGGTTAATGGAATGGTGTCCATAACATCTACCAAAGAAGACTATTTATAGCCTTTAGGTGGCCATTGTCCATAACCCTAGGTCAGTTGACATTCCTGAGCTTTAAGTTCGATTGTGCAGACTAAAACGCCCTTACTTCGTGTTTAATTTCCATCCAAGAGTCAATGTCACGACACACTAGGACTTGTGTCGCGACATAGAAGTCAGTATCCTTCTCCTTGGGATGTCTTCAAGGGGTATGTCGCGAAACCCTTAGTAAGTCTCGTGACATCGAAGGCAGTTTCATCCTTTCTCCCCTCTGCTCTCCATTTGTGACATCGAACCTCCTGTGTTGCGACATAGCATCCAGTATCGGCCTAAAATGCCTTCTAATGGTCTCCTGCACACTCACGAAATACGTTAGCTCTCCTTTAGGACTCATTCAACCCTTAAGTTCAATAAAAGACTCATTTTTCACATTTTATTAGATATAAGTAAAATTAAAGCAACTTAACTAAAATGAAATGAAAATTCTTATATTAAAACTCCTTAAGTGTGAAAACTAGCTTAATTTGCTACACCGAATTACGGTAGATCAACATTCTCACTGCACATTTATATCACTAACACAACATCATCACTGTCATTTGATATGTTTCATATGCCCACAATTCACACATTCCCAACAACTATCAAAATATATATTACATGTTACATTATCACAACTTGATCTCAATTCGCATCACACAATCACATACTTTGCAAATTAAATGAGGGATATAAGAAAGCATACACTCGGAACTTAGAGTATGGGTTTAGGCTACTGCTAAGTTCCCAAGAATTGTGTCTACAAGTAGTGATTGCAAGCACTCATCGTTCACGCTTTCGCTTAGACAACGAAAGCTCAAACTAGGTTTTCCTTGTGCTTCGCTTTCCTCGTCGAAGGCTCCAACGGTTCCTTATCTTTACCACAACTAACCATACAATATACACAATCAATTTATAGCTATAAACACACCACAATCAACTAAAATCGTAGGTATAAGGTTTCTTCCTCTTAGAACAGAAACTTCTAACTTACAAACTTGATATTCAATTATCTCAATATTTACTCATTCTTATTACCTATAATCACTTTCAACCATCTAATTATATATCTAAGAACAATTTCAAACCTTCAAATTACACAAAACTACACAGATTCATGGTCCAAGAATTTTGACATAAAATAGTCATTTTTCATGAAAACTCATTAAAACCTTAGATTCTCTTAATGAAGCTTTAGGGAAAGCTTATAAACCTTCTGATCATATCAAAACGAGTTGAAGAACTCCTTAAAACATTGATTTCATACAAAATCCTGAATTTCACCATTAATAATCCAAATTTCAACATTTATTCAAAACTCTTGATTCAATAGATAAAAATTCAATTTAAAAGGCTAGATATCATTAAAAACTAATAGGAAAATGAAACGTTACCTTAGTTGAAGGAGAAACAAACGTTTAATTGAAAATCTAAAAATCCCAAAAGTTAAGTAATAGAGAAATCTATAGTGTTTTTGATGATTTTATGGAATTCTAAAGAAGTTAAGTGTTATGAGGATGAAAGAAATCAAAGGAATAGAGTTTAGGAATCAATATTTGATGAATAGAGCTTTGGAAACACAATGGACGATAAAACAAAAAGATGGGAAGAAACTAACGCAGGTTTTGTGGAGATGAAGGGGGAAAATAAGGTAGTTTTAAAACTTTGGCAAAATTACTTTTAAACTACTTCTAAATTGAACCCTTTCATAAAAAAATCCTTATTTTTCAATTGAAGGTCTTTTCAGCATTATTTTCAAAAATTGATTTAATTTTTCAAAAGCTATGATAAAAAATACTTTCGGTTTACCATAATTCAAAATTTCTGAACCCACTCCGAGCTAAAATTCCTAATTTACCCTCGAAACTTTTAGGCCTAATTTTGTGCCCAATTTTGGAGTGTGACATGAAAACATACTTATAGTCATGCTAGAACAACTTATTCAACAATACTATAAAGATGACTAACTCCATTTATTTGTCAATTATCAATCCTTAAGTATATACCTATTTAACATCATACATGAATCAAATGTATTCATTTGTTTACCTTTATTAATATGCTATTTAATGTCATATTCAAATTAACATTATTTACCTGTTTGACTACCTTTTAATCTCTTTCCTAGAGTTGTTTGACTCATTCATATCTGTTTCGGCCTCTAGGGCTAGTTTCTAATTGATTTGTTCATAAGATCACTTGTTGTATCTATCACAATTCACTTACGCACACAATTTATCTCATATTACTATACCATCTCAATTATATGTCATTTACCAATTTTACCAATTATAAGTCACTATTAATGTGACTCAGGCTTGGATGAATACACGGATTGTCCAACCAACACACTAAACTAGCACTGAAGTGCATCACCGGATAAACTGAAGTAGGGTAAACTGGCACGTAAAGTGCATACTGGTGCACGAAGCACATACTGACACATGAATTGCATTTAGCCTCATTAAGCTCATACTGGCACACAAAGTGCATAATCTCATACACAATCGAATCTTATGACATGCCAACTATATCCGTCACAGCCCGAACAACTAATAGAGTGCTAGTATTGAATTTCATTTTTACAATTCAATCCACATTGTATCTCATATCATTTTCAGAATTGCAATCCCATTTCATCATAAATTACATATATTTCATATTATATAAAATATTTCATTTCAATTTCTATACCAACTATTACAATTCAAGTAGTTCATGTAAATTTCTATTTTATTCATTTTAGTCCTCTATATCGATATTCTATATCAAACCCATTCACAAAATCGCCATGTACTCACCATGACATTGATCTATCGTAATATGGTGTAACAGATTAAACTAATTTTTGCACTTGAGGAGCTTGAATACAATCATTTTCATTATGCTTTAATTAATTTTTCATAATTTAGTTTAAATTCAATAAAAAGTGTATTTTGAGTCTTTTATTGACCTTAGGGGCCGAATGAGGCTTAAAAGCGAGCTAATGTACTTAGTAAGTGTGCAAGAGACCATTCGAGGGCGTATAAACTCAATATTGATTACTGTGTTGCAACACAGGAAGTTCGATGCCACAATAAATGGAGCAGAATGTAAGAATATCGAGATTGCCTTCAGTGTCGCGACACTCCCCAGAGGCAACCTTGAACCTAAGCATATTCCCTTTGATGTCGTAATACATGTGATCTACCATAATTCGGTTTAGCAGATGAAACTAGTTTTTGCACTTTAGGACCTTGAACATTAGCATTTTAGTTATGTTTTAATTACATTAAGCTTAGTTAAGTGTAATAAAATGTGTTATTCGAGTCTTTTATTGACCTTAGGGGCCAAATGAGGCCTAAGGGTGAGCTAATATACTTTGTGAGTGTACAGAAGACCATTAGAAGGAGTATTAACTCAATATTGGTCGCTAGGGTGTAACACGGAGCATTCGATGTCGTAACATAGGGAACAGAATAAGAAAAGTCCAATACTACCTTCATTGTCATGACATACCCCTAAAGACACCCTAAAGCTGAGCATACTACCCTCGATGTCGCGACACAGGGCCTGATGTGTCGCGATATCGCCTTTGCACGGGAAATTAATACGATTCAGGGACATTTTGGCCCGCACAATCTAACTTTAAGCTTGGGAATATCAACTAGGGTTAAGGATGACGACCATCCTAAGCCTATAAATAGGATTAGCTAACACATGTTAGACACACCTCTTTTTATTGTATAATTTTCTATTTAGTTTTAGTTTTTAGTTTTTCCTTTCTATTAGGTTTTAGACTTTATTTCCATTCATGTTATTTACTTTTAGGAAGAACTTAGATTCTAAAGTTATTCTCAAACTTTGTGAGGATTATACAGTTAAAAGTCAATACAATCAGGCTTATTCTAAACTATTACTATTAAAATTTCTATTCATGTTCATTCTTTCATTCAGATTTATACGGTTTACTAGATCCATGAGGAACTAATCCTCTTATGGGGGATTAGCGAGTAGAGGTATGACTAATTAACTATTTTGTAGGGATTCCTTAATGGATCAGCTGTCCAGGAGAGGAAGAATGTAAACCCTAGGCCTGACAACCCTAGGAAGTCATCAATGTGGGAATTAAACCAAAATTGGTATGGCCTATTCGCAAACAACTTAACCCTGAACCGATCTAGACTGTGAGGTTAGAAGATAAGTAGTCCTTATCGACTTAATATTTCAGTGGACGTATCAGAAAACCCTGCTGGGGTATTAACTAGTTGATTGAATAAGAAAGCCTGAGACAACAATTGATTATGGTTACCAAAACGAGCTAATTACCTATGTCCAGATGCAATATTTTCTTTCGTATTTGTTTTTTTGCTTTCCATTCATTTAGTTACTTTTATTTCTTTTATTATTATTATTTTATTATAATCCAAAAACACCTCTTTTATCTCTTCGTACTATAAACTGATTAGAGTATTAATCAGATCTATTTATGTTTATGTTAAGATTAATTTAGTGCTTGCCTCCCTTGGGTACGATCCTCGAAGTACTCACCTACTCCGTTGTAACTATATTATAACCTGACCCATATACTTGCAGATACCGTTTTTCCATATCTTTCGTGCAGGACTTTTACTTTGGACATTGGTACGTCCGGAGGCGGTCAAGTTGTTGGCGCTGTTGTTGGGGAGGCAACGTCAGTATATTAGTTTTAATGTTCGCATGTTAAAAGAAGAAACTTAGGCTTGACAACCCTAGGAAGTTATCAAGGTGGTAATTAACCCAAAATTAACCTTAGGCTTGACGACCCTAGGAAGTTATCAAGGTGGGAATTAAACCAAAATTGGTATGGTCCATCCGTGAACGCCTTAACCCTAAGCCTGTCTGGACTGTAATGTTGGAAGATAAGTAGTCCTTGTTGACTCATTATTTTAGTTGAAAATCAGAAGGTCCTGGTAGTATATTGACTAGTTGATTGGCGAGAAGCTCGAAGTGACAGTTGAGACAAATTATCGGAACGAGCTAATCCACTATAATTATATCTGATAAATTCTACTTTTCTGAATTCCCAATATTATTTGTCTTTCTTATTATTTTTATCTTTAGTAAAAAAACCTCAAAAACCCTTGTTATTTATGTTTTGTAATTTAATCTAAATAGACTACTAATTAGATCTTGTTGTGCTTAGAGTAAAATTGGCCTAGTGCTAAGCCTCCATTGGATACGATCCTCGGAATACTTGCCAAAGTGTTTCGTTGTAAAAAAACTATATTACAATCTGAACCGTATACTTGCGGACACCGCCTCAACTCCCTATATAATTTAAGCAGTATTCACACTCTGGACGTTAGTATGTCCAGAGGCGATCAAGTTGTTGGCGCCATTGCCGGGGAGACAGCGTTGTTTGATTTTTATCTTTGCACTTCAAAAAAAATAATTAGGAAATTTCTAGGTGATAGATACGATTGTTAATTTATTTGAACTAACTAACTTCACTGTTACTTATCTATTTTTTTTATAAGACCGTAGTGCACATCCTGGAAAAGAGCTGTAGCCATAGTAACTAAAGGACAGGAGAATGGACAATTTTGATTATATGTGGACAGACGAAGATTTAGATTACGATGCTGACATTTACGAAGAGGGAGTCTCTGAGGACTAGGAAATACAAGAGAACCAACAATTATTGATGCTTGATTTAAGTTAACTCAGAGGAGAAACCTCAACTCTTTCTTAGGATGATAGTAATAGAATTAGTGTACACTTAGAAAGGCATCTAGATGTGAGCAAAGGGGATGATACCCCTATTGATGTTTGTGAGAGCAAGAAACTCCTGGACTATAATTCATCTCGACAGATAAAAGAATACCATGATGAATTAAATGAAATGGCAACAAGGGAAGATATAGAACCTGCAAACTTAGTGGAAGAAATCTCGACGTCTCAAGATCTCGCAAAGAAAGACAAAGATAAACCTGCAATTTTAGGAGATAAACTTGAGTTGCCTATCCTTTTCATGTCCTTAGTCCTAAACCATGCAGCCCAAAAATTTATTGACCTAGGAACTTTCCAGATGCTAAAAAGTATTGGAAAAATATATATTGATAGGACATATAATCACATAGCAGGCCTCAATCAAGTTGGACGACTGAAGAGCATAGGCATTGAGCTGCGGGCACCACGACATGATCGATTCTTACAAAAACCACTCAAAAGAATTATCTACCAACAAATGGCCAAATTCAGAAGCCCGCAGAGTTAGAGTCAGAATCCGAATGATGTAGTGCACGATTTCTTATCAATCACTACCACAAAAAGTACTCCTGAAAAGTCATTCCTAATCAATGAGATGAACAGAAACATAATGAAAGAAAAGTATGAACCACAATTCTCAGCCTCCTTATGAAATAAGAACATTAAGTAAAAACTAAAGTAGTCGCGTGATTACGTGGTCCTACAAATAACTAATAGTTATGATCTGTAGAAATAATTGTCGGCGATTAAGGTAAGGTGAAAAGGAAATTTCAGAGAGAGAGACAATCATAGATGAATAGAATGACACGATTGGTGTTGGACCAATGCAGACAAAAATAATTTTCATAGAGCATTGCCGGTGTATATTAACTGAGCTGACAGACGAGTCCGGCAGCAAGACCTCACATTTTTACGTAATGCTGTAACTGTACAAAATTGTATATATCACTAACCAATTAATTAACATATCATAGGAATATCAAGGACAAGGTCAACAAGCATTTGAAGCACTCTGACGATCGAAAATTTGGGAAAACAGTGTCAATGTCGTGACATGGATAGTTCACGTCGTGACACCAAAGATAGTCTCCCAGAATTTCAAAACTGCAGGGTGTGTCACAACATCAAACACTAGTGTCATGACATGGAAACCTTGTGTTGCGACATTACTATAATTTTCTGTAGGGTCAACCCGACCTAATTGCGCAACTCGACATTTTAACCTTAAAAACACTAATTTTAAGCATAAAAACATGTCACTAGTATAGCCTAACCTAATTTTCACTTCCAAAATCTTTCAAAACCTTTCTAAGCCTCTAATTACAAAATTCCTTTTTTACCAAAAACCTAGGTTGTCAATCTTTCATTCTCAATTCTAAAGACCACATTGGAGGAAAACATCATCAATAGATTGATGAGTAATCACATATGGGTTCAAGGTGGTTGAGGTTAAGTATGCTCAGTTCTGTTTTACTATTCCATTTAATACTATTCATTTTCATTTTTTGCTAGAAATTTTGATTAAGAATGCCTCTTAGAACAAACAAGGAAGCTACAGTCCCAGAAACTCAGGATGTTTTGGATCCTGTGAGGCTTCATCATTTAAATGTGGAGAAATATTTTCTTGAGTCTCAGGGGAAACCTCTTATACAGGAGAGAGGGTTCAAACCCTCCATGGTCCATTTGAATGAAATTCACACTTTATCTCGATATCATCGTTGGGAGCGATTTTGTATCACTCCTAAAGAAAATTCAGTCGTCCCCATAGTCCATGAATTTTATGCTTTGCTTAAACATCAGATAATTAGATATAAAATCATGATTTTTGTGACTGATGTTTTAGTTCGAGGGGTGGAAGTCAACCTTTAGCGCAATATGTGAATTTTATGACACTCCATATTATGAAAGCAGTTTTCTTACTAGTATTGATTTGGATAATTTTAAAATATAGCTATGGATAGTGTCTTAAAATATTTGACTTAGGATAGGGATAGTTGGAAATATAGGCCAGATACTGGGCTGCCAACAAATTTCAATTAGGTGATTATGTTTCCTATTGCCAAGATGTAGGTGCAATTCATCAGCACCAGAATTGCACCCGCATTAAATGTTTCTAACGTTAATGTTTTTCGAGTTGTTTAACTATATGGTATTTTGCAGTGTAAACACACCTATGTAAGGCACTAGATCTTTCGAGAAATGAAATGATACATGCTGAGCCAGAAATCTAGATTTCTCTTTCTTCATCTTGTGACGGCACTATGCTGAAAGGCGAAAGTGCCAATGAGCAAAAATGAGCAGTTCATGAAGCCAACGAGGAGCTTAATTGGAGACTCATTATATACACATACGTTGAGCTTGAGCAAAAGTAAATTACCAAATGGAACCAAAGAAGGAAAGAGAAGATGGACATTCCATCATCGCTAAAATGGAAAAATCAGTTAAAGGCTAGAAGAAGAGTCAGTGGAAGCACAAAACCAAAGCTCGATGGCATGATTAGATGGATGTAGGAAATGAGACCAGTGCTCAAAGAATTCAAAAGAATAAATGGGTTACAAGCTCTGAATTACCCTCCAGATATGTTTAGCTCAAGATAAATTCATAAGGGAGATGATGAGCAGGCCAATTCCGAAGAGGAAAGTGCTGCCCAAGAATCACCCGGGACAGAGGATAAGTATGAGGTGACATTCCAGCCACAATACTCCACGCCAAAAGGGCCCATTATCTGAATCTCGTTAAGACAAACGCATCCGAGAGGTAGGAGCTCCCACGAACAATATGGCTTAGGCAAGGGCAAGGCACCGATGGAGTAGGGCCTGCTGCTCATTTAGATGATTCGGAGGAGGATTGAATTTTATTTTTTTTTCCTTTTTGACACCTTTGATTGGATTGTACTAATTTTTATGGATGATTATTAATTTAACTTTGAGTAAGTAGGAATAAGATTAATAGTAGATTTTTAGTTGTTTTTTTGCTTAAGTATTAATGTAGGAGCCCCACATGATGGAAACACAAAGAATTTGATATATCAATGACTAAAGGAGGAAGCACTGACCAATTGTCGAAAAAAATGGATTGTGAAAATGCAACGAAAAATAAATTTAGGGAAATACCAAAGTTTTTTAAAATTTT
>CM025144.1:24020468-24033147 GCA_013467495.1 Gossypium gossypioides | reverse complement strand
CCGAAACATGAAATCCCTAATGACATGTCATTTGTATCCTACGAATTCCTAAGGTTCAACCAGGACTCAATAACCGTCATAGCATTTCTTGGATATACATTTTTCATTATCATTAAAAATACATAATAACATACAAATGAATAACATGAATATAGTAATCCGTAATACGAACTTACCTCGACGACTAGGGCGTAAAAACAAAATCAAGCTAATCTAAGGCCTTAGCTTTTCCTCGATCAAAATTCGTATGTGGTCTATCTTGATCTAAATAGAAATCTAAGCATTTTCATCCCCCATTCAAGCTAACTAATTTCTTTAGGGACCTATATCAACTCATACAAACCATCATTTCATATATTTAACTTGATCTTTTTATAATTTTACAAATAAGTCCCTAAATGTAATTTTTATCAAAAATCACTTTACAAAACTTGTTTCTTTATCAACAAGGACTCATAATCTATCATTAAACATCAAAAAACATACAAAAACATTCATGGCATAACCCTCAATCTTTAACATTTTACAAATTGATCCTTAGGCTTGCTAGATTAACTAAAACGACTTCCAAAACATAGAAATCATTAAAAATGGGGTTGAAAACACTTATATGCAAGCAATTTAAGCTTGACAAAAAAAGCATTCATCCATGGAGATTTCTTCTTCTTAATTTCGGTTAGGGTAAGGAAAAATAAATATGATACCATTTTTCTTTTGTGTTGTTTTATCCTTATTTACCTAATTACCATTTTAACCTTTAAAAACTTTAATAATTTCAACAAAAATAAGTCCATAAACATCCACTATTAACTCAATTGATCGATTTACCATCCAAGTCCCTTAGATTAAAATTTCATAGCTATTTGACACCTTTAACTAATAGAACTCTACTTTTGCACCCTTTTCAATTTAGTCTTTTTCACGTAATTAATCAAGCAAACATGAAAAATTATTAACGAAATTTTAATACGACCTTACTAACATCCCATAAACATTAAAATAATAATTTACTTGTTATATTTATGGTCCCAAAGCTACTATTTTGATTTCACTGAAAATGGGCTGTTACAAATACGATGTGCCAAACTATTTTCGTGCTTGAAACAATTTTTATACTTCTTATTCTTGAATTCCATACTTGTCCTAAGCCTTAGAATGTTACAAGCCAAAAAGCCTTATGTGACTTAGGTAGACGTATTCATGAATTGACATCATATTAAATAGTTATATTTACGACTGTTTGTATTCTGCTAGGATAAACAAATTACTTGTATGATTTATTGATAGATGCATATATTTGAAAACCTTAATGACTGTGTACTTTGTAATATACTGAACTTGGGTGTTTGATATTGAAAATGGTAAGTCATGTATATATCATGCCAAGATTATGTGTTAACATAAAAATGTCTAGTTATGTACTCCAAAACCAATCTTTGTACTATACTTACTCAAGGGACGTCTTTATGTTTATGTTTTTATTTTGCTTTGCTTGAGGACAAGTAATGACTTAAGTGTGGGGGAGTTTGATCTGTCGTAATTCGGTGCAGCAAATTAAACTAGTTTCCGTGCTTAAGGAGCTTGAATACGAGCAATTTTAGTATGTTTTCGTTATGTTTTCTTAGTTCAATTAAATTCAATAAAAAGTGCATTTTGAGTATTTTATTGACATTAGGGGCCAAATGAGGCCTAAAGGGGAGCTAACATACTTAGTAAGTGTGCAAGAGACCATTAAAAGGCATAAGAACTCGAAGTTGGTCGCTTTGTTTCAACACGAGGCGTTCAATGTCGCAACACATGGAGTAGAATGCCAAACTTATTATACTACCTTGGGTGTCACGACATAGCCAAGGAATTTTGTGACACACCTCTGAAGTTACCCTAAACTTGAGCTTACTACCTACGATGTCGCGACACAGGCACTAAGGTGTCGCGACAATGGCCCTATACAGGAACAATTAAGAGCTAACGGCATTTTGATCTGCACAATTGAAATTAAACATGAGAACCTCAGTTGACCTAGGGTTGAGGACAACATCAACCCTAAATCTATAAATACACTCTTAAAACACTTGTTTAAGGACATCTTTTCATACTTAAAGTTTTCATTGTAATTTAAGTTTTTAGCTACTTTTAAACTTTAGGTTTCCTTTCAGTTCTTTCTTATTGTGTTCTTTAGAGAACGTGAGTTGTAACCGTGATAAAAATATTATGGATTATGTGCTTCAATCAATACAATTCAGGATTCTCTTAAACCTTTCTCTTGATTCATTATTTATGTTTATCTTTATTATCAAGTTTATTGTGTTCTTAAGATCCACGAAGAACTAATCCTTTTGTGCGGGATTACTAAATGTAGATGTGATTAATTAATTACTATGTAGGGTTTTCTTAACAGATCAACTGATTGGAAGAGGAAGAACTTAAACCTTAGGCTTGACGACCCTAAGAAGTCATTTAGGTGGGAATTAACCTAAAATTGGTATGGTCTATCCGTGAACAGCTTAGCCCCAAACTGGTTTGACTATGAGGTAAAGAGATAAGTAGTTCTTGCTGACTCATTAGTTTAGTGGAAGATCGAGAGATCCTACTAGGGTAGAAACTAGTTGATTGAGTAGAAACCCATAATAGGAAATAGTTATGATCACAAAAGAGAGTTAATCACCCATACTTAGATTTGATTAAATTAGAATTCATATACCAGAAGTTCACTTTACTTTTGTTATTTTTATTTTCTTTATTATAAAAACCCAAAAATCTTTTATTTATATCTGTTCATAATATGATTTATTTAAAGTACTAATTAGATTTGTTTGTGTTTAGGTTAAAGTTAATTTAGTACTCGCCTCCCTTGGGTACGATCCTCAAAGTACTTACCTACTTCATTGTAACTATATTACAACCTGACCCATATACTTGCGGACAACACTTTGATTTCATATCTCTTAGTTGCAGTATTCACACTCCAGACGTTGATACATTTGGAGGCAATCAATAAGCAATATGTTTATGATTTTATTTGATTGAATAAAAAATTAAGGCACAAAACTTTATAAACATATTATGAACAACATAAGTCGAGAATTTGAAATCATTATAGCATAAACAAAACTATGTCATTATTATTAAATCAAAAGCAAAAAAATAAGTTCAATCATGTTTTTTAAATTAGAACAAAAATAAAGATTAAAGGGAAGAAAAAACTCCAAGTAGAACCCAAAGGTTCTTTTGTAACACTACTCGTGGTTATTTCTTTCTTTCTTCTCCTTTGTTCCGATGCAAATTTACTCCCCAAGTGGCCACCCTTGAAAGCTTTAACACTCTAGAATTTTTCATTCATCTTTCTCTCAAATGTAGAGAGAATGCATAAATAAAAATGGGAGATAAAAAGATGAATTGAGAGATGAGAGATGCTTGAATGATTGAGAGATGAGGGATGCTTGAAATGGAGAGCAAAGGCCTCTATTTATACTTAATGGAGAGGGGTGGCCGATCCTTGAATTGTGGAAAAGGAATGGGTGTACTTGTGAACTGTCATAATTTGATGTAGTAGATTAAACTAATTTTTGTACTTTAGGAGTTTGAAAATAAGCATTATCATTAGGTTTTAAATATGTTTTAGTAAGTTTAATTAAATTTAACAAAATGTGCAAATTGAGTCATTTATTGACCTTTGGGACCGAATAAAGCCTAAGCGTGAGCTAATGAACTTCATGTGTGTGCAGGACACTATTAGAAGGAGTGCTAAAGAGATACTGGCCGTTATGTTGTGACACAGAAGGTTCGATGTCGCAACATAGGGGGCAAAATAGAAGAATTCTGAGGCTGCATTCAATGTCACGATACAGCCTAATAGTGTCGCAACATACCCCTAAAGACATCTTAAAGAAAAGTATACTGACTGCTATGTCATGACACAAGTCTTGATGTGTCACGACATCGACTCTGGACTAGAAATAATATGAGTTAGGGGGAGTTTTGGTCCGCACAACCAAATTTAAAGCTCATGCTAAAAAGATACTAGCCGCTATGTTGCAACACGGAGGGTTCGATGTCGCAACATAGAAAGCAAAATAGAGGAATTCTGAGGCTGCCTGTAATGTCACGATACAGCCTAATAGTGTCGCAACATACCTTTGAAGACATCTTGAAGAAAAGTATACTGACTGCTATGTCATGACACAAGTCTTGATGTGTCACGACATCGACTTTGGACCAGAAATAATATGAGTCAAGGGGAGTTTTGGTCCGCACAACCAAACTTAAAGCTCGGAAACATTAGCTAATCTAGGGTTAAGGACGACGACCACCACAAAAAATATAAATAGGCTCATTTGTCACATGCTATGGAAATCAATTTCTTAACTTAGAATTTCTCTTTTATTTCTAGTTTAACTTTTCTCTTTTCTTAGGTTTTAGATTTATTTTCTGTTTGTTCTTTGTTTTATTTCGGACGATCTAATTTGATGATAAAATAAACTCTTGTGGATTCACTTTTATTGATAATAAAAATTAGGCTTTTCCTTAAACTCTATACTTTTGATTCACTTATCATGTTTACACTTTATATCAACTCTATATTGTTTATGAAAACTATAAGGAACTAATCACTCTATAGGGGATTAGTGAGTGGAGTTCTGATCTATTCACTATTTTATAGGGTTACTCAACGGATCAACTGTTTGGGAAATGGAGAACCTAAACCCTAGGCTTGACGACCCTAGGAAGTCATCAAGCTAGGAATTAACCCAACATTGGTTTGTAACCGTCTCCAGAAGTATTAACGTTCAGAGTATGAATACTACAGTAAAAGATATATAAATGAGGTGGTATCCACAAGTATATGGGTCTAGTTGTAATATAGTTATAACAGAGTAGGTGAGTACTTCGAGGATCGTACCCAAGGGAGGCTAGTGCTAGATCAATTTTAACCTAAACACCGAAAGATCTAATTAGTACAAAAGTAAAAATAAAAGGAGTTTTTAATATTTTTATAATAATATATGTAAAATAAATCAATAAATATCAAGATATTGGAAAGTAGAATTAATCAAATCTAATTTTGAGAGATTAGCTTGCTTCAGTAATATTCATTAACTGTTGCTTCGGGTTCCTCATCAACCAACTTGTCGCTATCCCAGTAGGATCTTCTGATCTTCCCCTAAAATATTGAGTCAGCAAGGACTACTTATCTTCTGACCTCACAGTCCAAACTGGCTCGGGGTTAAGGCATTCACGGATAGATCATACCAATTTTGGGTTAATTCCCACCTTGATAACTTTCTAGGGTTATCAAGACTAAGGGGTTTTTTCACATTCTTCCTTTCCCGAATAGCTAATCCGTTAAGTAATCCCCTATAGAAGGATTAGTTCATCATGGCTTTCATATATACTATAAAATCAATATAAAAGATAAACATAATGAGCGAATAAAAAATATAAGATTGGGGAAAAAGTCTGATTTGTATTAAGAGCAAGAATGAATCCACAATGTCTGATTGCATTCACAAATTGGATCTCTCGAAATAAAATAAAGACAAAATGGTAGTAAACTAAAACCTAAGAAAAAGAGAAAAACTAAACTAACCTTAAGAGAGAAATTCTAAGCTAAAGAATTGATATTTATAACATGTGACAAATGAGTCTATTTATAGATTTTATGTGGTCGTTGTTCTTAACCCTAGGTTAGCTAAAGTTCTCGAGCTTTAAGTTTGATTGTGCAGACCAAAACACCCCATGGCTCATGTTAATTTCAATCCAGAGTCGATGTCGTGACACAATAACACTTGTGTCAGACAAAGGAGTCAGTATACTCCTCTTAAGATATCTTTAGGCGTATGTCGTGACTTTCTTAGGCTCTATCGCGACATCGAAGGCAGTCTCATGATTTCTTCATTCTGCTCCCTATGTTGCAACATATTGACCAGTATCGATTTATTACGTCTTCTAATGGTCTCCTGTACACTTACAAATTTCATTAGCCAACCCTTAGGCATCATTCAGCCCCTAAGGTCAATAAAAGACTCACTTTGTACATTTTATTAACTTTAAGAAAACTTAAGAAAACATAATTAAAACTTAATGAAAATGTTTGCTTTCAAGCTCCTAAAGTGTGAAATTTAGTTGAATTTGCTACACCAAATTACGGCAGATCAGTATGACCTATCCGTGAACACCTTCAGCCCAAGCCAGTCTGGACTGTGAGGTCAGAAGATAAGTAGTCATTACTGACTCGTTATTCTAGTCGATGTATCATAAGATCTTAATAGGTTATCGACTAGTTGATTGACGAGGAACCCAAAGGACACTTAATGAAGATTAAAAAGCGAGCTACTCACCTATAATCAGATTTGATTAATTCCATTTTTCAATTTCTTGATATTTATTTATTTGCTATATTTTATTATTATAAGAATTCCAAAAATCCCTTTTATTTATATTTGCGTAATATAACCTATTTCGAGTACTAATTAGATCTTTTGGTGTTTAGGTTAAAATTGATCTAGCACTAGTCTCATATGCGTACGATCATCAGAGTACACACCTACTCTATTGTAACTATATTACAAATGGACCCATATACTTGCAGATACTACCTCATTTATATATCTTTTACTACTATATTCAAAATATGGACGTTTATACGTCATGAGGCGGTCAAGTTGTTGGCGCCGTTGCCGGGGAGGCAATGTCACTATTTCAATTTTAATTTTTGCATTTCAGTAAGAATACTTAAGGAAATTTTTAGGTTATAGATACGATTTTTTTAGCAGTAAATAACAACTAACATTATGCAGGTCTTAGGAACATTGTTTGATGTGGACTGGCTACGGTCTAGCATTACTCTTCCCGTCATTCATAGTTCACATTTTGAATTAAATCCTTCTTTACTAACATGGATATCTGATAATGTCAGATTCGCTGATCATAAAACTGAGAACCCATAGCATTTTTGCAAAAAGTTGATCATATATGTAGTATCGTTACTTACGTAGGCGATCCAACAGATACTATCAAGTTATTATCAATTCCACTTGCATTGGATGGGAAGGCGAAAATGTGTTGAGAAGCACTTCCGTCAAACACCATTAATACTTGGATTGAATTTGTATATCTATGTCTTCGCCGAGTATTGCCTATGACCAAGGTACTGAGTATTTATACACAATTAATTTATTTCACGCAAAGTGCCACTGAAACATTGAGACAAGCATGGCAGAGGTTTAAGACAATGCACAGATCCATTTTAGTTGAGGATATACACTTCGCAATTTAGATTTAGCATTTTTAATACGGGTTGGATAGTCAGAATAGATGAAAATTTGATATCATGACTAGGGGAAGCATTTGGACGAAAAATCGAAAGGAAGTAATGGGAATATTAGAGAAATTCACCCTAATGAATCTACTTGAGAAAAATGTCATGAAGTGGAAATTGGGGAACTGGAACAAGTAGGAAGCAAAAAATAAGAATGTAACCAATTGGAGTTAATTGCAATAGAATCAAACGATTACGAAGTGGAAGAATAGGGGGATGGTGTAGAGAAAGGGGCAGCCAAAACAAATTATCCCGAACTCAATAAAAATGATGCCATCTGTTATCAAACCTCTTGAGTTAGAATTGAAGCCTCTACCAGATCATCTAAAATATGGATATCTGGGAGAACAAAATACTCTACTGGTGATTATTGTTGCAGGCTTAGACACAAATCCAGAGGAGGTTTTATTGAGTGTCCTGAAAATGCACAAAAAAGTTATGGGATGGATGCTTGTTGATATTGAAGAAATTAATCTTGCATTCTGTCAGCATAAGATCAGATTAGAAAACAGGGGAAAGCATATAGTTGATGCTCAGCGTAGACTTAATCCAGCTATGAAAAAGGTAGTAAAGAAGGAATTGCTTAAATGGTTAGATGCAGGTATTGTTTACGCTATTTCTGATAGTGAATGGGTTCGTCCTACACACTGTATTCCAAAAAATAGATGTCTAACAGTAGTCGAGAATGAGAAAAACAGTTACTGGTTGGGGAGTATATATTGATTACCGGAAATTGAATGACGCAACAAAAAAAGACCACTTCTCATTTCCCTTTTTTGATCAAATGTTTGATCGATTAGTAGGCAAAGATTGCTATTGTTTTCTTGATAGGTACTCAAGGTACCATCAAATCTCAATCGATCCGGATGACTAAGAGAAAACTACTTTCATATGTCTTTTTGGCACTTATGCTTTTAAAATAATGTCATTTGGCTTATGCAATGCTCAAACAACCTGTATGAAATGCATGACCACTATCTTTGTTGATATGTTAGAGGAGGGGTTGGACGTTTTCATGGATGACTTTTTAGTTTACGGAGATCCTTTTCAAGAATGCTTGGGTAACCTTGAAAAAATTTTAAAAAGGTGTGAAGAGACTAATCTAATGCTTAACTAGGAAAAATGTCATTCCGTGATGAAAGAAGGATTGGTGTTGGGGCATCAGATCTCAAAGAAAGATATGGAAGTCGATAAAGCCAAAATTATGGTTATAAAAAATCTCCCCCATCTAATAAATGTATGGGGTGTTCAAAATTTCTTGGGACATGTAGGATTCTACCGAAGATTTATTAAAGATTTTGCTCACACTTGTAAACCACAAAACCAACTTCTTCAGAAGAAGACACCTTTCATATTTGACCAAAACTGCATCAAAGCCTTCGAGGTAATAAAGAGAAACTCATATTTGTACCAATAATCATTACCCTGAATTGGTCAAAACTTTTTTAGTATGTTGATGCTAGTGACTATGCAGTAGGAGCAGTTTTGGGACAAAAGAGGAATAACACATTTGGGGCAATTCATTACGAAAGAAAACACTAAATTCAACACAATGCAATTACAATAAAACTAAAAAAGAAATGCTGATAGTGGTGTTTGCTTGCAAAAAATCTCGACCTTATTTAATGGCAAACAGAGTATATGTTTATACTGGTCACTCTACATTAAAATACATCATGAAGAAGAAAGAGACGAAAACCAGAATGATAAGATGGGTTTTACTACTTCAAGAATTCGATCTATGGATAAATGATAGAAAATGAACTGAGAACCAAATTGTTGACCATTTATCTAGAATTTAGAACAACTTAAAAGCAAAAACTATTAGAGAAATTAAAGAGACTTTCACAGATGAACAATTATTCAGGGTAGATATCCATCGAACAAGGCCTAGAAAACACATAACACCCTAGTATGCAGATTATGTCAACTACATTGCAAGGGGTGTCTTTCTATCACAGGTATCCTAGCAAAAAAGGAAGAGGATAGTTCACGAATCAAAAAATACATTTGGGAGGATCCGTATGTGATTCAACAATGTGTGGATCAATTAGTTTGAAAGTGTGTAGCGGAGGAAGAGATACAAGACATTTTACAAGGATACTATACAAATCCGTGCGAGAACATTTCGATGGAAAAATGATAGCCTAGAAGGCTTACAATCAGGATTTTAGTGGCCAAATAAGAACAGAGACGCCTACGAATTCGTACAAGTGCGTGATAGATGATAGCAAACTGTGAGTATATAAAAAAGGGTCGAAATGTCGCAAACAGGATAATTAAGGTAGAAGTATCTGACATTTGGGGGATTGATTTCATGGGACCTTTCCCAAGTTCTTTTAGGAATCAATACATCCTTTTAGCTATTGACTATGTTTTCAAAATAGGTCCAAGTTGTTGCTTTACCTACCAATGATACAAAGCCAATAGTGAGATTTCTGAGAAAAAACATATTCACTAGGTTTGGTACACCTCGTACATTGGTTAGTGATGAAGGATCTGATTTTTGTAGCAAACTGTTTGAAGCTGCTTTGGCTAAATACAACATAAGACACCGAATGACAAAGGCTTATCACCCGTAAGCCAATGGGCAAGCAGAAGTTTCTAACGGTAAAATTAAACAAATTTTAGAGAAACCAATGAACATAAGTCGAAAGGTTGGGCAGCAAAGTTAGATGATGCTCTGTGGGTTTACATAACAGCATATAAGACTCCTATAGGTGTGTTTTCATATAAGCTAGTTTACGGAAAGAACTGCCACTTACCAATTGAATTGGAGAAGAAGGCATATTGGGCAATCAAAGAATTAAATTTTGATCTTGAATTAGCTAAGAAAGAAAGATTATTTCAACTACAAGAATTGGAAGAATTTCATTTTATGGCCTACGAAAACACTAAAATGTATAAGGAAAGGAGTAGACTTTGACACGATGCAAAGATCTGAAAACATGAATTTCTGCCTGGACAAAAATTTCTACTTTCAGTTCGAGATTAAAATTATTTCCTGGCAAACTTAAATCAAGATGGACAAGTCCATACACCATACACTAGGTGGCACCTCATGGGACAACAGAGTTGATCGACAAAGGAGGATAGTTTTTTCTTGTAAATGGCCAAAGAGTAAAACATTATTTTAGAGGAATGATAAACACAGTAGTTGATAAAAAAATTCTTGCAATGCAACGGTCTATGGGGTTTAGGAGGAAACGAGGGGATATTAACAAATGAAAAAAGTGATAGTGAAGAAAGTGACCAAATTATTGATTTGACACCACAATCAAAATACAGTAGAATCCAGCTTGCATGTCGTAACACCCATACTAAATGTCGCTAAAACGGACAGCATTCGGATCATGGAAACTGCTCGTGACACCCCTGCGTAAACTTTATTTTCCGTATTAACATTAACTTCTAATGTTTTTGTAGTTTAATTATATTAGGTTTCTTGTTCTTTAGCTTCTTTCTTAGTAGAAATAAATTATAACTCTTAAATATTTTATTCTTTTTTTCTAATGCATAAATAGGTCATATTCATCCTCTTACTTACCACTACCAAGAAAGAAATATCAATTTGCAGACGTAGAAGATCGTACAAGGGACTTCAGCAAAAATAGATTACTGAATGGCGAGTTTTAATGTAAGCACTTCAAGTCCATCAATTGAATTCCAAGAAAGAGACATTGATAAATACTTGCAACAACTATAGTCGTATACTTTAATCCAAGAGCATGGATTTGATCCTTTAATGATGAATTGTAAAGGAATTTTGGAGAACAAAAATAAAAAGAGAATGGACCAATTTTTTTTGTCATCTGAAGAGCCTATAATAATTCCTATAGTGTAGGAATTTTATCTAGCATTAAAACAAAGGGAAGCAACAAGAACATTCTACAGGATGCTCCTTTTGTGAAGGTTAGAGGGGTCAATGTTTCGGTAATTGAGATGAGTATTTGCAAATTTTATGATGCGCCATATTATTATCAGGACTATGTTTATAAAATAAATCTAAAGGAATTCAAAAATATAGACACGGAGGAAATATTGAGATTCTTAACAGAAGGGAAAGAGATGTGGACATATCGAACATGAACAGCAATACCTAAAACATTCAATCAAGAATTAATGACACCAAAAGCCAATATGTTGATGAAATTTGTCTATTCAAGAATATGGCCCACAGTAGATATATTTGAGATCAGTCCCATCCATGCTATCAAAACACATGGGATACTCCAAAAGAAACAAATATGTATTGGAACATGGATATACAGTAACATAGTTGAATGCGCAAGAAATCTAGGAAAAGGAATATTTTTCCCCAATTTAATTACAAAATTTTGTAAAAGAGCAAGAGTCCCTATCAAGTTGTTGGATAAGACCATGAATCCTCCAAGGAAACTGCTTGGAGATGACGTATTCAAGCAGTTTATTCTTCTGTAGACAAAATAAAATGAGGAAAGGAGAAATAGAGGATTTCGAGAAGATGATGACTAATATTTCAATTTTATTTAGTAGGATTGGAATTTTTAGGAATAGGTAGATTTAGGAAAATTAAATTAGTTTCTTATTATGAGGAATTTGTACTTCTTTTTAAATTACTGAATTGAACTTTTTAATATTTTAAAGAAGAATTGTATTAATTTTTCTAGAGATGATTTTAGGATTAAGAGTAGAAATAAAACTTTAGTTGTTTTTTTTTTGTAGTTTGCTTTTGATTTTCTATGTAGGAAACCCACACAAAAGATACACAACAATTTGAACTATCAACAAGAAAATGAGGAAGCACCTACCAATAGCAGTTGGAATGACCAAGATCAATCGGGTAACTTCTTTCCCTATCCTTTTACGGGCTACACATTGAGAACAATGTGTTAACTAAAGTGTGGGGGGCAACAT
Source organism: Gossypium gossypioides (assembly GCA_013467495.1). Lineage (NCBI taxonomy): Eukaryota > Viridiplantae > Streptophyta > Magnoliopsida > Malvales > Malvaceae > Gossypium > Gossypium gossypioides. Next base: position 24,020,933 of record CM025144.1, on the reverse strand, counting down.
AGAAAAAGAGAATTTGTCTCAATTGTTTTCATGTTATTCTTTCGATCTTTTGATTTTTCTTATCAACCGTGTGCTTGAGCTTGTAGAAATACAAGTGATTGTTTAGGAGCATGTACATAGGTTGCTTGTGTTTAGAAATAAATTTGGCATCATGATAGATGATTTTAAATTTTTTTATTATTAGACTACTAAGTTGTATATGTTACGCTCTAGATAGGCATTAAGCAATCAACTGTACCAAATGATATAGGGAATACAAGAAAACAAGCATGCTAGTATGAATGAAAAATGGTTTAATTTAAGTTTGTTTGGTTGATTAAATTTGTGCATATTGAGATGCTTAAGGGATAACCTAAGGCATTGTTTGGAACATATCCATAAACAAAAAGCTTACCTCTACTTATTCACCCATAGTACCTAATTTGAGCTTGTAAACACTTCTTGATGTACCATATTACAAAAACC
>CM025144.1:23999256-24009839 GCA_013467495.1 Gossypium gossypioides | reverse complement strand
ATTTTCTCCGGGAGAAATGGGCTACGGGATATTTTAACATTTTTAATAGCTGCTACGGAACCAATAAAATATTTCATCAAAATTGATTTAAATAAGATAAAAGAAATTTCGCTTTCTTGAAATATTTTTAATAGTCGGACTGTCGATATTATTTTTTTAGTTAGATTGGTTATATTAAGTATTATATTAAGTAACTAAATAATTTTCTATTTTATTAAAAGCAAGGAGGGATTATGAGGCTTCAACTAATATACAAAATTAACTATTATATGTTTTTGTCATCCATATTATTAAAAAAAAAAAACATTTGGGTTAATTTCTGACAACTTAAATTTATAGTTACCTTATTAGGATGGATTCCATTTGGCGGCTTTAGGAAAAGTTGAGCAAAACATTAAATATCATGATAAATGTTGAAAATAGATGAATAATTTAATCAATGTAATATGATTAGCTTTACACAATAAACAATGGTGCATGAAAAGAAAAATAAACCTTATTTAATTTTGAAAGGGAGAGAACATATGTTCCTAATTTATCTAAATGAGACAATTAAAAGATTTCGTTGCATGTTATCTAGAATTTCTCCTTCAAAATTAAAAACATTTCAAATGTATTATGAGAATCATACTATTGATCTCTCGCAATTTGATGTAGTAGATTAAACTAATTTTCGCACTTTAAGAGCTTGAAAATAAACAATATCATTAGGTTTTAATTTTGTTTTAGTAAGTTTAATTAAATTCAATAAAATCTGTAAATTGAGTTTGTTATTAACGTTAGGGGTCAAATGAGGCCTAAAGGTGAGCTAATGGACTTTGCGAGTGTACAAGAGACCATTAGAAGGTGTGCTAAACTGATATTGGTCACTATGTCGCAACACGGAGGATTCGATGTCACAACATAGCGAGCAGAATAAAGGAATTCCAAGACTGCCTTCGATGTCACGACACAGCCAAAGGGTGTCGTGACATACCTTTGAAGACATTCTAAAGAAGAGTATCTTAACTTCTATGTCACGACACAGGTCCTAATATGTCGCGACATTGACCCTGGACGAGAATTAATACAAGTCAGGGGCAATTTGGTCTGCACAATCCAATTTAAAGCTCGAGAATGTCAACTAACCTAGGGTTAAGAACGACAGCTACCTCAAGTCTACAAATAGGCTCATTTGGCACTTGTTATGGACACCAATTACTTAGCTTAGAATATCCCTTTTTAATTTTAGTTTTGTTTTCTCTTTTCTTAGGTTTTAGATTTATTTCAATTTGTTCTATTGTTATCTCGAGAAATATGGTTTGTGGATACGATCAGGCTTTGTGGATTCACTCTTGTTCTTAATACAATTTTAAGATTTTTCATAAACTTTATAATTCCAATTCGTTTATTATGTTTACGTTTTATGTCGGCTTTATATTGTTTACAAAAACTATGAGGAACTAATCTCTCTATGGGGGATTAGCGAGTGGAGGTATAATGGATTGACTGTTTTGTAGGGTCACTCAAAGGATCAGTTGTTTGGGAAAGGGAGAACCTAAACCCTATGCTTGACGACCCTAGGAAGTTATTGAGGTAGGAATTAACCCAAAATTGGTATGGCCTATTCATGAACACCTTAACTTCAAGTCGGTTTGGACCCTGAGGTTGGAAGATAAGCAGTCTTTGCTGACTCACAATTCTAGTGGACGTATCGAAAGATCCTACTAGGATATTGGCTAGTTGATTGACGAGCAGCCCGAAGTGATAGTTAATCAAGATTACCGAAGCGAGTTAATCACCCATATTTAGATTTGATTAGTTTTACTTTTCAACTTCCCAATATTATTTACTTTTCTTATTATTACTACTATTTTTATAAAAACCCCCAAAAATCCCTATTATTTATATTTTCGTAATATAACTTATTTTAAGTATTAGTTAGATCTTTTGGTGCTTAGGTTGAAATTGATCTAGAACTAGCCTACTTTGGGTACGATCCTCGAAGTACTCACTTACTCTGTTATAACTATATTACAACCTGGCCTATATACTTATGGATACCGCCTCATTTATATATATTTTTTACTGCAGTATTCACATTATGGACATTAATACGTCTAGAGGCGGTCAAGTTGTTGGCGTCATTTTCGGGAGGCAACGTTACTAGTTCGATTTCAATTTTTGCGCTTCAGTTAGAATAATTAGAAAATTCTTAGGTTATAGATATGATACATTTAGCAATAAATAGCTACTAACAAAAATTATGCAAGTCTTAGGGACATTGTTTGATGTGGACTATCTATGATCTAGCATTACTCGTCTCGTCATTCATATTTTACAATTTGAACTGAACCTTTTTTTACTAACATCGATTTCTAATAATGTCAGATTCACCAATCATAAAACTGTGGATCCCATAGCATTCCTACGGAGATTTGATCATATATGTAGTATTATCACTTTCACGGATATTCCACCAAATACTATCAAGTTATTATTAATTCCATTTAAATTGGATGGGAAGGCAAAAATTTGGTTAAATACACTTCCATCAGACACCATTAATACTTGGACTGAGTTTGTGCAGTTATTTCTTCACCGAGTATTACCTATGACCAAGTTACTGAGTATTTACATACAATTATTTTATTTCAGGCATAGTACCATAAAACATTAGGGTAGGCATGGGAGAGGTTTAAGACAATCCTTAGATGTATATTCGGTGAGGGTATACACTTAACAGTTCAAATTTAACATTTTTACTATGGGTTAGATAGTCAAAATAGACAAAAACTCGATATTATAACTAGGTGAAGCATTTGGACAAAAACACGAGAGGAAGTGATGGAAACATTGGAGAAATTCAGCGCTAATGAATCTACTTGAGAGGAATGTCATGAAGTGGAAACTAGGCAATTAGAACAAGTTGAAAACAAAAAAGAATGCAACCAGTTAGAACTAATCACAGATGAATTAAACGATATCAAAGTAGAAAAAGAGTGAGATGGTGCTAAACAAGAGAATGATCACATGGTGTCCCAACTTGATTGGTGGAGGCAGAGCAAGGGGCAGTCGAAATAACTTGTCCCGAACTCAAAAAAAATGGTGTTATATGTTATCAAACCTCCCGAGTTAGAATTGAAATCGCTACTTAAGCATTCAAAAAATGGATATCTCGGGGAACCAAATACTCTGCCGAGGATTATTGCTGTGGGTTTAGATGCAAACCAATAGGAGGCTCTATTGAGTGTCTTGAAAATGCATAAAAAAGCTATAGGATGGACAATTACTAATCTTAAAGGAATTAATCTTGCATTCTGTCAGCATAAGATTAGATTAGAATAAGTAAAAAAATCTGTAGTTGATGTTTAGCGTAGACTTAATCCAGCTATGAAAGAGGTGGTGGTAAAGAAGGAATTGCTTAAATGGCTAGACCCAGGTATTGTTTACATCATTTCTGATAGTGAGTGGGTTAGCCCTACACAGTGTGTTCCAAAGAAGGGAGGTCTAACAATAGTCTAGAATGATAAAAATGAGTTAATTCTAACAACAACAGTTACTGGTTGGAAAGCATGTATTGATTATCGAAAATTGAATGATGCAACAAAATAAATGACCACTTCCCACTACCCTTTATTGTCCAAATGCTTGATTGATTAGCATCAAAAGATTACTATTGTTTTATTGATGGGTACTTGGGTACCATCAAATTCCAATACATCCGAGAGAGTACGAGAAAACTACTTTCACGTGTCCTTTTTGCATTTATGCTTTTAAAAGAATGCCATTTGGCTTATGCAATGCTCCAGCAACCTTTATGAGGTGTCTGACAGCTACCTTCGCTGATATGTTGAAGAGGGGTTGGACGTGTTCATGGATGACTTCTCAGTTTACGGGGACTCTTTTCAAGAATGCTTAGGTAACCTTGAAAATTTCTTAAAAAGGTGCAAAGAGACTAATCTAGTACTTAACTAGACAAAATGTCACTTCATGGTGAAGGAAGGATTGGTATTGGGACATCAAATCTCAAGGAAAGTTATAAAAGTCGACAAAGCCAAAATTAAGATTATAAAAAACCTCCCCAATCCAATGAATGTCTGGGGTGTTTGAAAATTTTTGGGTCATGCTGGATTCTACAAAAGATTAATAAAATATTTTGCTCGCATTTCTAAACTATTTAATCAACTTCTTCAAAAGGAGACATCTTTCATATTTGACCAAAACTGCATCAAAGCCTTCGAGGTAATAAAAGAGAAACTCATATCTGTACTGATCATTATTACCTCGAATTGGTCAGAACCGTTTATTGTTATGTGTGATGCTAGTGACTATGCAGTAGTTGCAATTTTGGGACAAAAGAGGAATAACATATTCAGGCCTATTCATTATGTAAGCAAAACACTCAATCCAGCACAATGCAATTACACTACAACTGAAAAAGAAATGTTGGCGGTGGTATTTGCTTGTGAAAAAATTTGACCTTATTTAATGGAAAATAGAGTATATGTTTATATTGATCACTCAGCATTAAAATACATCATGAAGAAGAAAGAGACAAAAACCAAGCTGATGAGATGGGTGCTACTGTTTTAGGAATTCAATCTATGTATAATGGATAGAAAAAGAACTGAGAATCAAATTGCAAATTGTTTATCTAGAATTGAGAATAACTTAAAATAAAAAATGTACTGAAGAAATTGAAGAGACTTTCACAAATGAGCAATTATTTAAGGTAGACATTCATCATACAAGGCTTAGGAAACCCATAACACCTTGGTATGCGGATTATGTCAACTGCATTGCTAGAGGTTTTTTTCGATCACAGGTATCCTGGCAATAGAAGAAGAGGATAGTTCACGAATAAAAAAATTACATTTGGGAGGATCCGTATGTGTTTCAAAAAAGCACGGATCAATTGGTCCGAAGGTATGTAGTGGAGGAAAAGATACACGACATTTTACAAGGATGCCATACATCTCCATGCGGGGAGCATTTTGGCGAAAAAAATGACAGAGTAGAAGGTGCTACAATCAAGATTTTATTGGCCAACTATGAACAGAGATGCCTATGAATTAATACAAAGATGTGATAGATGCTAAAGAATTAGGAGTAGATTGAAAAGGGATGAAATATTGCAAACAGGGATAATCGAGGTAGAAGTATTTGATGTCTAGGGGATTTATTTCATGGGACCATTTCCAAGTTCTTTCAAAAATCAATAGATATTTCTAGTTGTTGATTTTATTTCAAAATGGGTCGAGACTATTGCTTTTCCTGCTAATGATACAAAATCAATAGTGAGATTTCTAAGAAAAAACATATTCACTAGGTTTGGTACATCATGTGCATTGGTTAGTGATGAAGGATCTCATTTTTGTAGCAAGTAGTTCGAAGCTTCTCTGGAAAAATGCAGCATAAGACACCGAATGACAATGGCTTATCACCCACAAGCTAATGGGCAAGCAAAAATGTCTAACCATTAAATTAAATAGATCTTAGAGAAAACAGTGAACCCAAATCAGAAGGATTGGGTAGCAAGGTTAGACGATGCATTATGGGCTTACAAAATAGCATATAATACTCTTTTAGGTATGTCTCCACACAAGCTAGTTTACGGGAAGAATTGACACTTACCAATTCAATTGGAAAAAAAGGCATATTGAGCAATCAAAGAATTAAATTTGGATCCAGAATTAGCTAAGAAAGAAAGATTATTCCAACTGCAATAATTGGAAGAATTTCATTTTATGGCCTATGAAAACACTAAAATGTGTAAGAAAAGGAATAGACTTTGACATGACGCAAAGATCCAAAAACGTGAATTTTTCCCTGGACGGAAAGTTTTGTTGTTCAACTCGAGATTAAAATTATTTCTTTGAAAGTTGAAATCGAGATGGGTAGGCTTGTACATTATACATCAGATGACACCTCATGGGGTAATAGAGCTGATTGAAAAAGAAGGGCAGCTTTTTCTTATAAATGGCAAATAATAAAAAATTATTTTTAGGGAACGACAAACACGGTAGTTGATAAACAATTTTTGCAATGTAACACACAATGGGATTCATGAGAAAACAAGGGGATATTGACAAATGAAACAAGCGATAATAAAGAAAGCAACCAAACTGTTGCTTTTACAACACAGCCAGAACATAATGGAATCTGGCCTACACATTGCGACACCCATACTGAATGTTGCGAAAACAGACAAAATTCAAAACATGGAAACTGCTCTCGATGTCTCAACACCAATAAGGGATGTCACAACACCCTTGCGTAACTCTGCTTTCCGAACTAACTGTTGACATTTTTGAAGTTTAATTATATTATGTTTCTAATTCTTTCACTTCTAAGTAATAAACTATATATTATTCTTTTCTTCTAAAGGCATAAATAGGTCACATTCATCCTGTTATTTTTACAACTACTGGAAAGAAATATCAATTTGCAGACGAAAAAGATTGTACAAGGGATTCCAGCAAAATTAGATTATCGAATGGCTAGTTTCAGTGTAAGTGCTTGAAGTCTATCTATTGAATTCTAGGAAAGTGACATAGATAAATACTTACAACAACTACAACCGTACACTTTCATCCAAGAGCAAGGATTTGATCCTTTAATGCGGAATTGAAAAGATTTATGGGAGAATGCAATAGAAAGAGAATGGACCAATTTTTGCTTGTCGTCTGAACAACCTACAATAATTCCTATAGTGCAAGAATTTTATCTAGCATTGAAAAAAAGGGAAGCAACCAAACAATTCTATGGGATTCAGTCTTTTGTGAAGGTTGGAGGGATCAATGTCTTGGTAACTAAGATGAGTATTTGTCAATTTTATGATGCACCATATTATTATAGCGACTATCTATACAAAACAGATCTAAAGGAATTTAAAAATGTAAACACAGAAGAAATATTGAGATTCTTAACAGAAGAGAATGAGGTGTGGACATATTGAACAGTAACAACAATACCCGAAACATTCAATCAAGAGTTAATGACACCAAAAGCCAAGATGTGGATGAAATTTGTCTATTCAAGAATTTTACCTACAGTAGATATGTCCAAGATCAATCCAATCCATGCTATCATAACATACGAGATACTCCAAAATAAGCAAATATGTATTAGTACATAGATATACAAGAATATAATTGAATGCGTGAGAAATCTAGGAAAGGGAATATTTTTCCTCCATTTAATAACAAAATTCTATAAAAGAGCAGGAGTACCTATCAAGCAGTTAGATAGGACCATGAATCCTCCAAGGAAACTGCTGGGAGATGACGCATTTAAGCAGTTTATTCTTCTGCAGAAAAAACAAATGGATAAAATGAGGAACAGAGGATTCCAAGAAGATGATGAATAATTTTTCGAGTTAATTTAGTAGTATTTTTTAGGAATAAATGGATTTAAGAAAATTAAATTAGTTTATAGTGTTACGGTATTGTACTTTCTTAAATTATTGAATTAAAATTCTATGTTTATTTTTATATATACCCTTGCATATCAAAAACATCCTAAGAACAAACAAGGATGAAGCACTCACCAATAACCTATGGAATGATCACGATCAATCGGGTAACTGTCTTCCTTATTTTGTTATTAGGGGTACATATTGAGGACAATGTGTTTTCTAATTAGTGGTGGGTAATATAGGAAATTTGTTTTTATTTTTAATTTGTTTCAATTTTTATGCTTTTCTTTTGATTTCTCTTGTTAATTGGGTGCTTGAGCTTGTAGAAATACAAGTGATTGGTTAGGAGCATGTATATAGGTTGCTTCTGTTTACAAATAAATTTGACATGATGATAAGTGATTTTAATTTTTTTTTATTAGACTACTAAGTTCAATAGATTACACTGTAAATAGGCATTAAACAATCAACTGTACCAAATGATATAGAAAATACAATGAAATGAGCATGCTAGTATGCATGATAAATGGTTGAATTTGAGTTTGTTTGGATGATTAAATTTGTGCATATTGAGATTTAGGTATGACTTAAGGCATTTTTTGGATCATATTCAAAGCCAAAAAAAGCTTACCTGTACTTATCCACCTTTAGTACCTATTTTGAGCCTGTAAACACTTCTTAATGAACCTTATTACAAAACTTGAACCAGAAACGTTAATTTGTATTTGCCCTCTTTCTTTGGTCCTGAATAGCATGACTATTGATGTCTAGCCATACGTATTGAGGGTTAAGTAGATACATCACGGTGAACTTTGTAAAAACAGGGTGAAATGAGAAATATCAGTGTGATATAGGAACTATAGGTTAGTCTAAAGTGCAGAACAAAAGAGAAATTCAAAAATAAAATCAAAGAAAGTAGAAAAAGTACTTGAAAATCAAAAGAATTTGTGAGCGAGATATATTGAGGAAAAAAACAGAAGAAAAAAAAAGGTGTTGAAGTCACAAAAATTAGAAAAACTCATTCATTAGTGCATAGAAACTCGTAAGCTAGACGTAGTTACTATATTATACTGTGATTTTCTATGTGGAGAAATAAGGAAGGTGAGAGAATGAGAAATAAGGTGGTGAGCGGGTAAGGGTTGCTAAGGGGGAAAAATAGAGATTGATACAATGTGCCAAAGTATTTTTGTGCTTGCAACCATTTTGGTGCTTATTGCTTTTGAATTTCACACTTGTCTTAAGCCTCAACAAGTTACAAGCCAAAAAGTCCTATGTGACCTAGGTATCCTTATGCATAAATGGACATTATACTAAACAATCGCATACGCAACTATTTGTGTTCTGCTATGGTAATCAAACTACTTGTATGATTTGTTGATGGATTCCTACATGTGAGACCCTTAACATTTGTATACTTTGTAATGTATTGAACTTAGATGGCTGAGGTCAAAATTGGTAAATCAATTATGCATCATGTCAAGATTATTCGTAAAGATGAAATGCCTAGTCATGTGCTCCAAAGTCAATGCTTGTATCATATGTGCTCAAGGGTTGTCTTTTCCATTTATTGTTTTTATCTGAGTTGCTTGAGGACAAGCAGTGACTTAAGTGTTGGGGAGTTTCATATGTCATAAATCGGTGTAGTATGTTAAACTGATTTTCACACTTTAAGAGCTTCAAAATAAGCATTATCATTAGGTTTTAATTACGTTTTAGTTAGTTTAATTAAATTCAATAAAGTGTGCAAATTGAGTCTGTTATTGACCATAGGGGCCGAATGAGGCCTAAGGGCTAGCTAATGGACTTTATGAGTGTACAAGAGACTATTAAAAGGTGTGCTAAACTGATATTGTCCCAACACGGAGGATTCGGTGTCGCAACATAGAGAGCAGAATAGAGGAATTCTGAGACTGCCTTCAACGTTGCGACACAGCCTAAGGGTGTCACAACATACCTCTGAGGACATTCTAAAGAAGAGTATACTGACTTCTATGTCGTAACATAGGTCCTAATGTGTTGCAACATCGACTTTGGACGGGAATTAATACGAGTTAAGGGGCATTTTGGTCCGCACAATCTAATTTAAAGCTCGAGAATTTTAGCTAACCTATGGTTAATGACGACAGTTACCTCAAGTCTATAAACAGGCTCATTTGGTACATGTTATGGACACCAATTACTTAGCTTAGAATCTCTCATTTTAATTTTAGTTTAGTTTTCGCTTTTCTTAAGTTTTAGATTTATTTCAGCTTGTTTTTTGTTATCTTGGGAAATCTAATTTGTGGATACGATCAGACTTTGTGGATTCACTCTTGTTCTTAATACAAATCAGGCTTTGTCCTAAACTTTATATTTTTTATTCATTTATTATGTTTACATTATATATCGGCTTTATATTGTTTATGATAACTATGAGGAACTAATCTCTCTATATGGGATTAGCAAGTGGAGGTATAATGGATTGACTATTTTGCAGGGTCACTCAAAGGATCGCCTATTCGGGAAAGGAAGAACCTAAACCCTAGGCTTGATGACGCTAGGAAGTTATCAAGGTGGGAGTTAACCAAAAATTGATATGGCCTATCCGTGAACACTTTAACTCCGAGCCGGTTTGGACTGTGAGGTCGAAAGATAAATAGCCTTTGTTGACTCACTATTCTAATGGACGTATCGGAAGATCTTGCTAGGATAAAGACTAGTTGATTGACAAGGAGCCCAAAGTGATAGTTGATCAAGATTACCGAAGCGAACTAATCACCCATAATCAGATTTGATCAATTTTACTTTTCAAATTCCCAATATTATTTACTTTTCTTATTATTATTACTATTATTATGAAAACCCCAAAAATCATTATTATTTATATTTTTGTAATATAATTTATTTTAAGTACTAGTTAGATCTTTTGGTGTTTAAGTTGAAATTGATCTAGTACTAGCCTCTTTTGGGTACGATCCTTAAAGTACTCATCTACTCTGTTGTAACTATATTACAATCTGACCCGTATACTTGCGGATACCACTTCATTTATGTATAAATCTTTTACTACAGTATTTACACTCTAAACATTAGTACGTCTGGAGCGGTCACCTACTAATAACGTAGTAATAATATTATTCTTTTTAAGATCCTTAAAAACGTTTGTGTACTGAACATTTTGGAAAGCTGGTGTGGGGTTGGATTT
>CM025144.1:23985340-23996667 GCA_013467495.1 Gossypium gossypioides | reverse complement strand
AATTAATATATTTTTATTATTAGATAATAAGTCAAGTTCTCACATCAGCCAACAGGTAAAATAAGTAGCAAGTTCTAGTGGGTCTAAAGTTCAACTCTTTGGCGTAGAGAGCGCAAACTGATCTGTCACAATTTGTTATGGTAAATTAAGGTCATCACAACACTTAACAAGTTTCTTTTATAGCATTTTTATATGTTTTTATTTCGTTTCCGCTTTTTGTTGTTTTATGTTTAATTTAAACAAAATAAACGTTTTTATGCACTTTTAAATTATGTAACGACTTAATGGGCCCCCATGGGCCTAAGGGTGATCTAACAACTCTATCTAGTGTGTAGGACACTGTTTTCGGGCTTAGGAGGCGAAGGACAACTACAGTGCCGCAACATCCGGGAGTGGTATCGCAACATCAAACTTCGAAGCCAAGATACTCATAAAATAAGGACTGGTGTCTCGACACTGAGTGACGAACATGAATTTTAATTAAGTGTATTTTAGTCCATACAATGTACCTTAGTCAGATTTTTTTTTTTTACTGTTTAGCAACCCTAATTAGGTCTGAGCATAAACTTTATAAATAGATATGTTAAGTCTCAGTTCAAGAGGCTTGGCCAATTGAGTCATTTTAGTATTTTTAGGTTTTTTAGTTTCGTCCTTTTTTATACTTTGGTTACTGTTCTAACTTGGATTCGATTTTGATTCAAAGCTTTAATATATTATTTTTTTATTATTTCGGTGTTGATTCCAATTGCAATCAAGGTGATCTTCGCAATTGTTAAAGGAATTTCGCTTTCGAGCTCAAATCGATATAAAAAATGGACTTATTTCTCTACTCCTTACTTTTATTTAATTTGTTGTTTTGCAAGTTAAATATGAGTTTAGGAATTATTGTATTTAGATCTATGAAATGCTAATTTCCTTAGGGAGATTAACGAACAAATGTGTGAATAATTAACGAAAGAACAAGGGTTGAAATCTGGGTTAGATGGTTTAAATTATGTGTGATTAAGCCCTAGGAAGTAACGTCCCTAGGAAGCAATTTAGGATAAACGAGATCGAGAGATAAGTTTACCGAGTAAATCATAATTTATCTTGGTCAAGAAAGTGAGGCGGAGAGGTAAGCGTGTATTGGTCGATAAGTTAATTAGTTAGGGGCAAAGTGGTAGTAACTAGTTAATTAATAGATAACTCGATGAAACCCGAGTTTTGAAGTTAATTAGGACCACTAAAGTGAGTTGATCACCTACCTATTTTATTGGATTTATTTTCAATTGTTAAATTGGTTGATTTTTAGTTTTATTAATTTGTATGCTAATTTGATTAATTGATGTTAATTTGATTTTTCGTAACATAATTTTAAATCAGTACTATTTAGACTTATTAGTGTAGAAAATTAATTTAATTTAATTCAACCTCCCTTGGGTATGATCCTCGGAATGCTTCCCATAGTGTTTTGTTGTAACACTTTACTATATTACAACTTGACCCGTATGCTTGCGGATAGCTTTGCTTAATTTTATATCTTTTTGTTGTAGTATTTCTAGTCCAGACATTCACACGTCTAGTGGCGCTCAAGTTGTTGGCGTGTCAGGGAGGTTTCGACATTAGACTTGAATTTAATTTTCTGCATAAATAGGAAATTTTGGGATTATAGATACAAAATTTTTTTTTATTTGTTTTTTACTTAATTCTCTTTGATTTAGGGTATGACTTAGAGTGGAACCTTCCCAATCAAGCCAAATCCTAAAGCGGAGAGAATCTTAATACAAAAAAAATTTGCAATTTCAGGGTAATATGATGGAACACCAGAACCATCACTTAAAGAGATTCCTACAATTGTGTGACACATTTAAATACAACAGAGTAACTGATGACGCAATCTGTCTCCAGTTGTTTTCGTTCTCGCTTTGCGACAATGCCTACGAATGGCTTAACTCCCAAGAGCAGGTTCCATCACAACATGAGACGACTTAGTGGGGAAATTTTTACACAAAAATTTCCCCATTAGTCAAACCATCCAATTAAGGCATGATATTGCTAATTTTAAGCAATTCAAAGGTGAAAATTTATCCGAAGCTTGGGAATGCTTCAAGTCGCTACTTAGGAAAGGCCCACACCACAGTATACAAGACTAGTTACAATTGCAAATATTTTATAATGGATTGGATGGGAACTTAAGATTCGGCTTCGATGGAACATTAGTTAGGGCCTTCATGAATAACACTTAGGAGTGAGCTTGTCAATTTATCTAAGACATGGCGACGAACTCGTATATGTGGCTGAACGAGCCCTTTTTATATAACTAGAAGTCGTCGACGACTAAGATGGTCAAGGAAAATGATAAATATCAACAAATTCTAGAAAAATTACATCATCTATAGACCACTATCAAACCGTCAATGAATGATGTCGCATAAAGCTACACGTCATACCCGGAGACCCAATCGAATGAGGTAAATTACTTGGATAATAGGGGTGGAAATCCTTCTTCGTATGTCCCTATTTTGAATGCCCACACGGCCTGAGACACGGACATGTCTCCTGGTCGTGTGAGTCACATGGCCTGGCCACACGATCGTGTGACCCCTGCAATGTTAAAAATTTTAAATATTTCAAAAAAAATTCTCTGAGTACCCGATTTAGTCCCAACTTATTCCTAACACGTACTTCGGGCCTGAGGGCTCGTATAAGAGATAATATGTTTGATTTCACTTGGTTTTTGACATAAATGTTATATTATATGAAATATCTATTTATTGATCTGTAAACTCTGGTAATGCTTCGTAACCCTGTTTCAGTGATGGATACGGGTTAAGAGTGTTACATTTAGTGGTATCAAAGCTACGGTTTAGTCGATTCTCAGACTGAACATAGCATGTGAGATGTCTAAAAATACATGTCATATAAATCAGTGATAGTGTGATGTGTAGGATACGATCTAACCTTTATTTTCTTATAGATTGTAAAGATGTCAGATGGATTTGAATGTGCTGACAATGATGAGGTGAACAGTAAAGTGCCGACTTCTGAACATGGGACGAGTAGTAATGTCCCGATTCTTTTGGCTCAAGAACGTAAAATTAAAAATATATTCTTCGAGTATATGAATCAGTGGTTCAGTGAGTTTTTGCAAGAAAAAATTTGGCTTAGCGACCTCCACCCCCTATCGTACCACCTATTGTACCTCCGGTTGCACCTTCACCTCCTCTAATGATTGAACCTAATAGACGTACTCCGATCGAGAAACTTAGAAAGTATGGTGTTAAAAAATTTTGGGGTAGATCAGAAGATGATCCGGTTAAAGCTAAGTACTGGCTTCAAAATTTAATAAGGGTTTTCAAATAAATGGCTTGCTCACTTGATGATTTTCTTAGATGTGTTTTTTCTTTATTAAAAAAGGAAGCGTATAGTTGGTGGTCGACGATAGTAGCTGTGGTACCGAAGGAGAAAATTTCCTAGGAATTCTTCCAGACTGAGTTTAAAAAGAAATATGTCGGGAAGAGGTATTTGGACAAGAAAAAGAGAAAATTTCTTAAGTTACATCAAGGAAATAGATCAGTAACTGGGTAGGAGAGAGAATTTGTATATCTCAGTAAATATGCTCAGGAAATTGTTCCTACTAAAGAAGAAATGTTTATTCAGTTTGAAGATAGTCTGAATAATGAAATTCGAATGATGATTAGAAGTAATGAAATACGAGAATTTGTCGTCTTGTCTGATCGTGCACAGAAAATAGAAGAAGTGCACAATCAAAAGATGCAACGAGATAGACGGAATCGAGAATTTCATAAGAGGAGCTCTTCTAAATCACTTTCGGCATCACTGGCGAAAAAGGCTAAAGATGATTTTAGTCGAACTACCTCATTACCTGAATGTTTGAATAAAAATAAGACGATTCAACATGATTTCAGAGTATCTACTAGACCGACTGTTAGTATGGGTAGTTTACAGAATACTCCGAAGCCTAAATGTAGATATTGAGGGCAATATCACCTTGGTGAGTGCAGAGGTAAAACAGAAGCCTATTATAGATGTGGATCAACTGATCATTTTATTCGTAATTGTCTTAAATTGTCAAAAGAGGATGAAGATCAGAAACAAAAATAAATGTTTACCTCTCAGAAAAGTAGACGTTCGGGCCAGAATAGTGCTATTGGGACTACTCGCTCGGGAATGAGGACACTATTGTTTGGTCAGAGGCTAAAGCACCTGCTTGTACCTACGCCATTCGAGCTAGAGAGGAAGCTATTGCTCCAGATGTGATCGCTGGTATATTCTATCTCTTTGATGTTACTATGTATGTATTGATTGACCCTGGAACAAATCATTCTTATATCTGCACTGCATTAGTAACGGAAAAGAAGTTGTCTGTTGAATCTACTGATTATGATATTCAAGTTACTAATCCACTAGGTCAGAGTGTGATAGTTAATTTAGTTTGTCGTAATTGTCCACTAAAAGTTAAGGGTTTTGAATTCCCTGCTGATTTGATTTTGTTACCCTTTCGGGAATTTGATATTATCCTGGGTATGGATTGGTTATCTTTGCATGATGATGTGGTAAACTGTAGACAAAAATAGATCGATTTGAAATGTCAGACAGGAGAGATGATTTCAGTTGAGTCTGAGAATCCAAAAGATATTGTTAGAATTATTTTGACTTTTTTTTTGCTCATAGATTGATACGAAAAGGTAACAAAGCATTTCTAGCATATATCCTTGATACCCGAGATTTAAAATTGAAGTTAGATCAGTTACATGTTGTTAGTGAGTTCGTTGATGTATTTCCTAAAGAGTTGTCAGGTTTACCTGCCGATCGTGAAGTTGAGTTTGTGATTGATTTGATTCCTAGAACTGCTCTAATATCAATAACACCGTACCGTATGGCACCAGCTGAACTAAAAGAATTAAAACTACAATTGCAAGAGTTATTAGGCCGAGCATGTCTCCCTGGGGTGCACCTGTTTTGTTTGTGAAAAAAGAAATACAGTTCTTTGAGACTGTGTATAGACTATAGACAGTTAAACAGAGTCACAATTAAAAATAAATACCCTTTGCCACGTGTTGATGATTTGTTTGATAAATTGAAAGGTGTCGCAGTGTTCTCGAAGGTAGAACTCAGATCAGGGTATTATCAATCGAAGGCTAAAGACTGTGATGTGCCAAAGACTGCTTTTAGAACTCGTTACAATCACTACGAGTTTCTGGTAATGCCATTTGGTTTAACTAATGCCCCTGCTACTTTTATAGATTTAATGAATCAGATTTTTCAACCTCATCTGGATAGATTCATTGTTGTGTTTATTGATGACATATTAATCTATTCCAAGACCGAATCAGAGCATGCACAACATCTGAGGATCGTACTACAAACTTTGAGAGAAAAGCAATTGTATGTAAAATTTAGTAAATATGAATTCTGGCTTCGTAAGGTTGGATTTTTGGGTCACATAGTATCAGCTGATGGGATTCAAGTTGATCCAAGTAAAGTTTCTGTTGTGATAAATTGGAAAACTCTGAAAAATGTTTCAAAAGTGTGAAGTTTTCTGGGTTTAGCCGGTTACTATCGACATTTTGTAAAAAAAAATTTGATTATTGCTTCGCCGATGACCAGATTATTATAGAAAAATGTTGAGTTTGTTTGGCCCGATAAGTGCCAATAGAGTTTTGATCAGCTGAATAAAATGTTGACGGAAGCTCCAGTCTTGACTCAGCCTGAATCTGGAGTAGCGTATGTTGTTTATAGTGATGTGTCTCTCAATGGTTTGGATTGTGTACTGATGCAGTCAGGAAAGGTAGTAGTTATGCTTCTCAACAATTAAAGCCGCATGAGAAAAATTATCCTACACATGATCTTGAGTTGGCCGCGATTGTATTCGCTTTGAAAATTTGGAGACATTATTTATACTGTGAGAAATGTTATGTGTTTACAGATCATAAAATTTTAAAGTGTTTGATGGTTCAGAAAGAATTGAATTTGAGATAGAGACGATGGTTAGAATTACTGAAAGATTACGATCTAGTTATTAATTACCATCCTAGAAAAGTTAATGTAGTTACGGATGCAGTTAGTCAAAAGTCGTCATTGTTTGCACTTCGAGCGTTGAACGCTCATTTAATTCTAAAAAAAGATGGTTCTATATTAGCAGATTTGAGAACGAAACCCCTGTTTCTACAACGAATTCGGGAATTACAAGATGACCATCCGAAGTTGGTATTGAAATGATAGATGGTTCAAAATAACTTGAGTTCAGAGTATAGTGTTGATGATAGTGATACATTGCACTATTGCAATAGAATATGCGTCTTGAGTAATTTAGATTTGAAAAATGATATTCTTTCTGAAGCTCACAATAGCACGTACTCTATTCATCCGGGCAGTATAAAGATATATTACGATTTGAAACAGATATATTGGTGGCCGAGTATGAAACAGGAAATTTGTGAATTTGTATGTAAATGTTTGATTTTTCAGCAGGTGAAAGTAGAACATCAGGGACCAACAGGTTTATTACAACCTATTATGATTCCTGAATAGAAGTGGGAACGAGTCACGATGGATTTTGTATCTGGTTTACCTGAAAATCCGAGAAAGAAAGATTTGATCTGGGTAATTATTGATAGATTGACTAAATCGGCACGTTTTATTCCAATCAGAACAGACTTTACTCTTGAGAGATTAGTGGAACTATATGTATCTGAGTTCTGAGATTACACGGAGTTTCAACATCTATTATTTTGGATCGAGATTCTAGATTTACATCGAGATTTTGGAGCAAACTTCATGAGGCTCTAGGTACTAAGCTTAATTTCAGCACAGCATTTCATCCTCAGACTAACAGGCAATCAGAAATAGTGATTCAGATTCTGGAATTGAGATGTTGTATACTCAAGTTTGAAGGTAGCTGAGAATGGTATCTACCGTTAGCTGAATTTGCATAAAGTAACAGTTATCAATCCAGTATAAAAATGGCACCGTTTGAAGCTCCTTATGGGAGAAAATGTAAAACACCGTTGTATTAGTCTAAGCTGAGTGAATCCAAAATGGTAGGAGTTGATTTGATCCGAGAAATTGAGGATAAAGTTCAGATTATTCGGGATAGTTTGAAAGCTGCATCTGATTGCCAGAAATCATATGCGGATCTAAAGAAAAAAGATATTGAATTTACTATTGGTGATCGGGTATTCTTAAAAGTCTCTCCATAGAAGAAAGTGTTACGGTTCGGCAAGAAAGGAAATTTAAGTCAGAGATTTATCGAACCATATGAAATTCTTGAAAGAATTGGCCCTGTAGCTTATAGATTAGCTTTGCCCCCTGAACTCGAGAAAATCTATGATGTGTTCCACGTATCGATGTTAAGACGGTATAGATCTGATCCTTCACATGTGATTACTCTTAGTGAGATTAAACTACAGCCAAATTTGACGTATTCGGAGAAACCAGTGAGAATTTTAGCCCGAGAAGTCAAAGAACTGCAGAATAAACGAGTTCCGTTAGTAAAAGTATTATGGCATCGTCATGGTTTAGAAAAAGCTAATTGTGAAACAGAAGAATCGATGAGATCACAATATCCGAATCTATTTTCAGGTAACAATTTCAAGGACAAAATTTCCTAAATAGGAGAGTTGTAACAGCCCAATTTTTTAGTGGTGTAGGAAATAGTGGCTCGAGGCCACCAAGCCCGGTGAGTAAGCTCATAAATTTTATATTTAATATTTATGAGTCAAATGTGGTTTTAAAAAGATTTTTGATTTGGTAATTTATGTTTTTTTAATAAATTATTAGGTTCGAGTGGTAAAACCCTAAGTAAAATGGTTTTAGAAAATGAGGTATCAAGACCTCATTTCTATAAACTGAACCGTAAATATTTTTATAAATACTTACGGAGTGTCATTAAGGTAGTAGTAAAGTTTTGTTGAAAAATTTTAACATTTTGATAGTTAATTAATTAATAAGGACTAAATTGAAAAAGGTGCAAAACTTGTTAATTATATGAAATAAGTGATTAAATAACCTAATTAATAAACAAAGGAAGACTTAAGGAGTAAATATGCCTAAAATAAAAGGTGAGGCAGCATAAGTAAGAAAAAAAAAATAAGTCATTTAATGGTAGATTTGTAAATTTTGTGAAATTAAAATTAAACAAATTAGATTTTAAGGTTTTCTAGGCTTTTGTTCTTCAAAATTTTGGCCAAACAGCCATGGGAGAGAGTTTTTTTGCATATTTTTGCTTCATATCAAGATTTCGTAGATACTCGTAAAAAAATAACAGAATAGTCCCTGAACTTTTGCCATTATTACAATTCAATCCAGGTAAGTTTGTACGGTTAAAATTTAATATTTATATAAATATGATGAATGGTATTATGTATTTATTCTATTGTTGAAAATGAATCATTGTTGGAATTATGATACTGAATTGAATATTCGAGTTGAATGGAATGTGGGATTTGAGTACATTCGTTATTTGGCGTATGATGCTATTGAAGGAAGATATCGGCAAATTGCCCAAGTAAACTGGAATTTAGCATTTGTTGCGAACTCTCGTGTTTTACTTTCTGTTTAGCTCTTTCGAGCTTCTGTTTAACTCTTTCGAGCTTTTGTTCAGCTCTTACGAGCTTTTGTTCAACTCTTATGAGTTTCTGTTCAACTCTTATGAGCTTCTATTCAGTTTTCGAGCTTCTGTTGGCGTATCTGAGAGGCCAAGCTCTTATGAGCTTCTGATAATGATGTACTCTTATCCGTAAGTCATTCTTTGATTTGAGAAAGTCTTGATAAGGTGATTTATTTATCGAATTTTGAAAAATATGTTATTTATTTTTGTATCAATTTGTAAACGGATATATTTATCGATTGAAGATGCAATTGATAGGGAATTATCGAAACTGATTTTATTATTTGATTTATTATAGTTAGTTCGGTAAGATTTTTATTTACCCCGTCGAACTTATTAAGCTTCATTAAGCTTATTTGAGTTGTTTAATGTCCTTGTAGAATTTCGGAATGATGGACGATCGGATCAACACTCAAGTCACATTATCCAGCTTATTCTGGTAGTTTTTGAAACATTCAATACGGTTTATATGGCATGTATAGGCTTTTGTGTGGATTGGATCAAGTTTGTCTTGTGTAAATGTTATGAATTATATTTTGTTTATATAACCAACTTATATATATATTGGTTTGAGAATAAGGCATATTAGTGATGTTGGTGTGAGTGATATATGTTTGTATGCAATTATTTTGTGGTGAATCTTAGTAGAATTGTTAGATGGATTAAATAGGTAAGTTTGAATATTTGGTTGACATGTTTATAAGTTGTCATTTGAGATGTTTAAGAGCATGTTGGTTGATTGTGGTGATGAGGAATGTTTAAGACATGATTGTAGTTTGTGTTGAATGTCTTGATATGGCTTGTTGATGTATGATTTGTTGAGGCTCAGTTGGTAACAATTTTGGTGAGAAATGTGGCTTGGAAAATGACCTATTTTATTCCACATGGGAAGAGACATGGGCGTGTGTCTCAGCCGTGTATGACACACGGCCAAGTGAGACGGTCGTGTGTCCCCTATATCTTTTAAGAATGTAAGTCAGTATGCTTACACGGCTTGGCACACGGGGGTGTCACTTGGCCGTGTGACCCAAGTCAGAAAGTTACACGGGTATGGACGCAGGCTGAGACACAGTCGTATGTCCCTATTTCGAATGCCCACACGGCCTGAGACACGGGTGTGTCTCCTGACCGTGTGAGTCACACGTCCTAGCCACACGGCCGTGTGAGCCCTACAGTGTTGAAAATTTTAAATATTTCAAAAAATTCTCTAAGTACCCGATTTAGTCTTGACTTGTTTCTAACACGTACTTTGGGCCCGAAGGCATAAGAGATAATATGTTTGATTTCAATTGGATTCTGACATGAATGTTATATTATATGAAATATATGTTTATTGATCTGTAAACTCCAATAATGTTTTGTAACCTTGTTTCAGCGATGGATACGGGTTAGGGGTGTTACACTTCATCACCGGGCAACCCGGGGTGACAAGTCATCGTTGTCAGGCAATCTGGATGACAAACTAAAATTAATTGGGCATGAGCACGTGAACTCGAATTATCGACTGAGGGGTAACACGGTTTGAGATTTTATGAATTAGAAATGTATAACGAATAATGTTTCATGTTTGAGTTGCAAGGAACCAAATGTTTAGATGTTGAATCTATGAATTGAAAGTTCTACCATCTCCATATACTGTATTGGACTTATAGGAATATTACTGAGTGACATACTCATCATACGGTTTATTTTCCATGTGTAGGCTAAGTTCAAATCCACATGCCCGATATCCATAAAGTTTGTACCTCTTGTTCTAGTTAGTCTTGGCATGTACTTAATGAGTTATATAGATGTTTTGCATTGCAAATGTTGTTAGCTAATGATGTAGGTATGTAAAGTCATTTTGGATATAATATGAATATGTTGTGATATGCATGGGTACAATACGCATGGAATAGAAGTTTAGAGGGTGTTTTAGGTATGTTTAGACATGTTACAGTTGCCTAAAAAAAATTTTCATTTAGTGATTTTTTACATGGTTTTGTTGTAGGCCTTGGTTGGCATGAAATAGCAGGTTTTGAACTTAAATGTTTTGCAGAAACAGTGAGTGACGCCGCGACGTCGTTCGAGAGAAGTCACGATGAGATTTTCACGTCGCAACGTCATAAAGTTGTCGTCGAGACAAGGCTGGACAGTTTTTCACGTCATGATGAAGAACCTCGTCATCACAACGAGAACAAATAGTTTGTCATGTTGTCAAAACGTTAGTCCTGTAAGTTGAATTCTTTACGTTTGATCCTTATTCATTTTCAGTTTGGTTTTTGAGCTTCCGTAAGCTCATATAAGGCTCGATAACTATTAAATTCCATATTAAATGTCTGTCATGCTTGAATTTAACTGCTTATTGCATTATATTGATAGTTTGTGAACGTAGTTGCTCGGGCAACGAATGTGGCACTTCATAGCTCAGACCGGACGATCAAGTCGGGATTCGAGTGTTACACATGGTGTTTTAAACTTATTTTTTAGTTTTAATTAATGGTTTTAATGCATTTACTCATCTAGTTAGATGATTAAAAAATAGTGATTTCAACCTTGAGTCACAGATTCGATTCCTCTTCCAAGCACATTTGTATTTTTTTTATTTCATATTGTTTCAAGCTTTTTTTATTTTTTTTATTTCATCTTTTTAATTACTAACTCTTTTAATTATAAAATCAAATAATAAATATGTAATTATATAATAAAATTATATTTTTTTTTGTATTTATCATTA
>CM025144.1:23953155-23963832 GCA_013467495.1 Gossypium gossypioides | reverse complement strand
CGGCGTAGGCGGTTAAGGTGGTGATGCTATGGTGTTAAAGGGGTTAGGGTTTTTTTTTGTTGAGAAAAAAAGGAGAAAGGTGAGGAAGAAGGGTATGGGTTTGGAGATTTTGATTTTTTTTTCTTATTTTTCTCTTCTTTTTGGCCGATTTGGGACTTTTTTTATTTTTCTTCTTTTTTTCTCTTTTTTTTCTCTTCCGGCCCTATTTGGTTGTTTGGCCCAATCCTTCTCTCTGTTTCTTTTTTTTTCTTTTGGGTTTCGTTGGGCTTATTTGGGTATTTAGGTTGTTTTTTTAGGTTTTGGGTTATTAGTGTTTATTTGGGTGTTGGATTGGTATTTGGTATGAGGTAGGTATATTAAGTGGATTTGGGTTTTTGGGTTTTCATTTTGGGTTAGGGGTGTTGGGTTTTGTTTGTAGGAAAAATGTATTTGGGTTAGGTGTGTGTTTGTTGTAGTTTTTCTTTTTTTCTTTTATTTGGGTTTGGGTCTTAAGTGTTGGTTTGTAAAGAAAATAAATGGTAACACTTAGCTTGGTGTGCCCACGCCATCATCAGTATCCTATTTTTGAAAATTTGACAAACTCTATTATGTCTTTAGAAAATAACACATTATTTGAATTAAATAATAATCTGGTTATTATTCATTTTATTTTCAACCTAAATAAATTAAAATTAAAAAATTTTGGGTTGCCTCCCAAAAAGCGCTTTTGTTTAATGTCGTTAGTTCGACGACCTGAAAATTTATTCAATCGGCTCTTCGAGGATTAATTCCCCAACTATGTGGACTTGAAACTTTTTGTAGAAAGGCTTTAATTACTGTCTATTGACCTTGAAATTTTTTCTGGAATCTTTACTTTTGACCTCAATTGCACCATGCGAAAATATGTAAGTAATAATAAAAGGCCCTGACCACTTAGTTTGAAGCTTACCTGCAAAGATTCTTAGTGTAAGGTCATAAAGTAATACTTTCTGCCCTACTACAAATTGTTTACGAGTTATCTTTTGATTATGGTATACCTTGATTTATCATTATAAATTTGGGCACTTTCATACACTTCTCGTCGAATTTCCTCAAGTTCCTAAATATGTAATTTACGATATTTACCTGCAACTTCTAGCTCCATGTTGCATTGCTTAACTGCCAAAACGCCTTGTGTTCTAATTCCACAGGAAGATGACATGGTTTACCAAAATTAAGTCAATAAGGAGACATACCTATAGGTCCCTTATAAGCTGTGCGGTACGCCCACATTGTATCATTTAGTCACAAACTCTAATCTTTCCTATCTGGCTTAAGGGTCTTCTCCAAAATCAACTTAATTTCTCGACTTGACACTTTCACTTGATCATTTGATTGAAGGTGATAAGACGTAGCAACTCGTTGCACTGCCCCATATTTTTTCAAAAGTGTGTCAATTAGCTTATTGCAGAAATGTGTTCCCTGATCACTTATCAAAGCTCACGATGTGCCAAACTTGGAAAAATATATCTCTTTAGAATATCCACTACAATTTTGGCATCAGCACGTCGGGTGGCTTTAGTTTCCACCAATTTTGACACATAGCCAATTGTAAGTAAAATATAAATGTTACCGAATGATGAGACAAAAGGCCCCATAAAGTTGATGTCCCATACATAAATAATTTCACATACATGTATAGGTGTTAGAGGTATTTCATTTTTTCGGCTTAAATTTCCTACCTTTTGACATTTTTCACAAGTCTTACAGAATAAATATGCATCATGAAAGATATATGGGCAATATAGTCCACATTCAAGTACTTTATGCGTGGTTCGTTTAGGGCCAAAATGTCCTCCACATGCTTAAGAATGACAAAAAGTTAGAATCAATTTTACCCCAGTTTCTGTAATGCATCATCGAATTACCTGATCGGAATAGTATTTCCAAGAGTAGAGGTCATCTCAAATGTAATATCGCAACTCGTTGAATGTTTTCCTTTTTAGATTGTTATAAATTAGAAAAAAATTATACCTATAGTAAGGTAATTCACCATGTCTGCGAACCAACGAAAAACCGTCTGAGTAGAAAGCAAACTTTCATCTGGGAAATCATCTTTAAGCGGTACAACATCTTTTGACGGAGGTATTTAGCTCAAATGGTTAGTTACCAGATTCTCACGTCCTTTTTTATCCTTAATCTCGATATCAAACTCTTGCAAAAGTAATATCCATCTAATAATCATTGGCTTTGCTTCTTTTTGCCCAATCAGATATTTAAAAGTTTCATGGTCAAAGAAAATAATAATTTTAGTTCCTAATAAATACGATCGAAACTTTTCCAAAGCAAAGACTATAGCTAGAAATTCTTTTTCAATAGTTGAGTAATTACTTTGGGCGGCTTCCAAGGTTTTAGATGCATAAGAGATAACATGTGGTTCTTTCTTGATTCTCTGCCTAAAGACCTCTCCTACGTTGGGGTCACTTGCGTCGTACATAATTTCGAAAGGATAGTTCCAATATGGTGGCTAAACTATGGGTGCTAAGATAAGTTTATGTTTGAGCGTGTCAAACGCATCCCTACATGATTGGTCAAACTCAAACTCATTATCCTTCTATAAGAGGTTACAAAACGGTTGTGCAATTTTTGAAAAGTCTTTAATGAACCGCCTGTAGAAACCTGCATGACCAAGAAAAGAATAGACTTCCCTCACAGTTGTGGGGTATGGGAGTGAGTTAATAATATCTATTTTTTCTTTATCAACAGAAATTTCTTTAGTAGAAATGATATGACCTAAAACTAATCCTTTATAAACAATGTTAAATTCTAAGCACCTTTCTAAAATTTTTGCAAGATTTGACACACACGTATCAAAAGATTCACCATACACAGTAAATTCGTCCATAAATACCTCGGTTATTTTCTCAACGTAGTCAGAAAATATACTTACCATACACCTTTGAAATGTGACTGGTGCATTGCAAAGTCTAAACGACATTTGTCTATAGGCGAATGTGCTAAATGGACACGTAAATGTCTTCTCTTGATCCCCCGGTGCCACTAGAATCTGGAAAAAAACTGAGTAACCATCAAGACAATAATAATGCGATTTTCCAACTAAACGTTCTAACATCTGGTCAATAAAAGGAAGTTGAAAGTGATCTTTTCGAGTTAAAGAACTCAACTTCCTATAATCTATGCTGACTCTCCACCCATTTTGGACCTGAGTGGGAATCATCTCACCTGCCGAATTTTCAATTACGGTCACGCCAGTTTTTTTCGGCACTACATGGACTGTGCTGACCCAATTGCTGTAAAAAATGGGATAGGTCATCCCAACATCAAGTAACTTTTGAATTTCTTTCCTTACCACTTCCATCATGTGTGGATTGAGACGCCTTTGCGTATCTCTTTTGGGAACTGCATTCTCTACAACTGGAATTTTGTGCATACAAGTCGAGGGACTCAAACTCTTAATGTTGGCTATCGTCCATTCGATCAGCTCTTTATAATCTCTAAGTACTCGTACTAAATTTTCTTATTCTATCTTCGAGAGTTTACTTGAGATTATTATCGGTAAGGTTTTTCCATCACCGAGAAAAGCGTACTTCAAATGGTCTAGAAGTGGTTTGAGTTCCAATTTTGGGGCCTGCAAAACAAATGATAAAAGCTTAGTTTGTGAAGAAGACAATTCAAAAGTTTTTCCTAAATTTTTCCATAATTGCGATGCCTCCATGTGAGCCACTATTTCGCGAATAGACTCTTCGATAGTTATCCACTACTCTAGTTCTTCTATGGCATCAAAGTTTAGACTTCTACAAATAACAGTTCATAATTCATATTCGTCATGATATTCCAAATGCGATTCAGTTAAAGGCTCAAATATATCAACATTAGAAACATTAGAAACATTAGTAATTGTGCTAGGATGATTCTTGACCTCACAAACGTTAAATTTCACCATTTATCCATCGAACTCCATAGTGAGTATCCCACTTCGTACGTCAATCTTCGTTTGTGCGGTACTCAAAAATGGTCTCCCTAATAGTATATCAAAAGAATTGGCCAAGTTATCATCTTCCATGTCGATGATGTAAAAGTCTGTAGGAAAAATTAGTTCGTTTACCTTAACAAGAACATCCTCCAACACTCCCTCCGGATGCACTACAGATCTATTTGCAAGCTGAATGATTACACCTATTTCTTTCAAAGGACCCACGTTAAGTAGTTTATAAATGGACATAGGCATAATGTTAATCGATGCACCTAGGTCACACATGGCTTTTTTAATACCGACACTACCTATTTTGCAAGATATGGAAAACATACATTGGTCATTACATTTGGATGGTATTTTCTTTTGTAGAAAAGCGGAGACATTTTCTTCGACACTTACATTTTCATTTCCTAGGAGCTTCCTCTTAGTCGTGCATAATTCTTTTAAGAATTTTGTATATCGTGGAATCTACTTAATCGCATCAAGAAAAGGAATGTTGATTTTTACCTTTCAGAAGGTGTCGAGGATCTCCTTTTTTTCTCGCTCCTTCTCGCATTGGACAAGTCTTCTAGGAAATGGAGGTGGTATTGCAAATGGTTTTTTTGGTGTTGACTCCATTGGAGCCTCTGAGTGAAGTTCCTTTTTGTCTCGACCAATGTCATGGGCACAACTCATGCCAGGTATGGGTTCCAAAACCTTTCCACTCCTCAATGTCATAGCACTTGCATTGTGTCGAGGATTAGGTTTAGTTTGGGATGGTAGGTTACCCTGGGACTCCAAACGACTAATCGTGAGCACAAGCTTGCTCAGTTGCTTTCTAACTCCTACAAATGCATGTCAATTTTTTGTTGATACTTCTCAGTACTATTTGCTAGCCTTTCTACTATAGCTTCCAAAGACGACTTTGGGGATGATAATTGTAGATTTGAAAGAAGCCTTTGTTGGTAAGGTTGATTGAATTGAGGATTCGACCCATAACTTAGATTTGGGTGATCTTTCCACCCACATTATATGTGTTTTTGAGTAGGGATCATATTGCCTTTCGAGTGGCCCTAGAAAGTTTCCGACAATATTTGCCTGTACTGTCAAGTCTTCACGTAAAATCTGACATGAGTCCATCGGGTGGTCTAGCATAGCGTAAATTTCGCACAACCGTGTTGGGCCTATTTTATCTATAAGAAAATTTTGAACAACGTTATCAGCTTATCAATTTTTTCTTCTAGAGATAGAGAACTTAACCCATGAACCTGTCTCGTGTGTTCTGTAGTTGGTCAAAATTGTTAAGAGTTCGTAACCATTGTCGAAATCAAATTTCGTGCTCTCTAAAGAGTCATATTAACAAGTGCTCCTTTAATTACAACATCTATCATTTTCATTTCCATCAAGAGCAACCCTTTATAGAAATATTACAAGAGTGACTGTTCAGTCAGTCCATGTTGTGGGTAACTTGCATAAAACTTTTTGTACCGCTCTTAGTAATCGTAGAGCAATTCAGTCTCCTTTTGACGGATTCCTACAGTGTCCCTTCTTAGTTTTACTGCCCGAGCTACTGGAAAGAATCTGTTAAGAAATAAACGAGACATGCCAGACCATGTATTGATAGATCCCAAAGGTAAATAAAATAGTCATTCTCTAGCAGAGTCAGCTAATGAGAAAGGAAAAGCACGAAGTTTAACTTGATCCTCGATTACTCCTTGAGGCTTCATGCTTGTGTAGACTATATGGAATTCTTTGAGATGAGTGTGCAGATTTTCATTTTGTAATCCGTGAAAGGTGGGAAATAAGATGAATTAAACTCAATTTTAACTCGAACGGCGTTCCTCTCGCCAGATAAGTTATACATAGGGACTGTTGTTCATCTGAGGCTGCTACGAGTTGGAGTATAGTTTGCTCTGTCATCTCGTCTGGTTCTTCGAATGAGAAAATGTCCTCAGTGTAAGATACAATTTTAAACTTGGAATGTGGTCGTTTATCGTGTCTAATGGCTTCACTTCGCAGTTTTTGAGACAACTTCTCTATTTCTAGTTCAAACTATAGAATTCCCGGTTCTGATCTGGTTATAATGGAAACAAACATAAGTTAGAAAAATATTTCCAATCCCTAGCAGTGGTGCCAAAATTTGATGGGTGTTGAAACCACCAAATAAAAATAATTCCTACAATAAAATAATTCTAAACAGTAGTAAAGAGTAGTAAGGTCGATTCCATAAGGATTGAATATTATGATCAACTTTCATGTTTTTCTCGTAAACTGAATTTTTGTCGAACCGATAATCGGGACAATAGTGGTGCCCCGACTCCAAACGACCTGCTGAAAAATAAATTAGGAAAGTTTCAAAATGACTAGAAATTAAATAAATGAAATAGAAAAAATAAAAATTAAAGAAATCGAAAATTAAATTAAATTGGGAAATAAATTTGAATTTTGTAGACAGAGTTATAAAGCCTTAGCGCTGGACTCGGTGGATTTCGGTTTTTCAGTCAATCCTCAAAAATTAGTTTTCTCCCCCAAACAATAAGCTAGTTATAGTGGCTAAGAACGTCCTAACCACTAATTCTTCCTCTCGTAGTTGATCCCGGTATGCCCTGCAAACCAACCCTTACTGATTGTCTAACTGCGATACACACGTTTGCAATTCAAGACATCGGCAACCTTGTGTTCTGAAGAACCCAAATCAAATTAACGACTTTCGAATCTTTTACTTTACGAGCTTTTGATGCATCAGCTTTCAAATCTTTCACTTTACAAGCTTTTGAAGCAAAGAATCAATTTAAAATAAAAATAAAGAATCAATTCAAAGAAGAAAAAAATCAATTTAAAACAACAAACAATCGATTCAAAGAACTAAAGAAACAATTTAAAACAACAATAATGAATCGATTCAAAGAAGCAAATAATTGATTTAAAACAACAAACAATCGATTCAAAGAAGAAAAGAATTGATTTAAAATAACAAACAATCGATTCAGCAAAAAAATTATTTATAATCCAGTAAGTAAATAACTCATGATATTTGTTTTTACTTTTAAATACAATTGAGTTGGATCTAAATTATTTCATCATTATTATGTTTTCAGTTATGTTCACGTTTTAGGAATACAACTTTATATGTCCTAAACCTTTTCAAGATACAAGGACTCGTGATAATGCATGATGTAAAAATTCCATCGTCATGAGATTCCTTATTTAAATACACACGAGTATATTTCCTCAAAGCTTATATACTAATTATTGTACTTGCGATTGATCAAAGAAAAATGTGGTACCATTCGAGTCTATTTGGAAATTTTGGTTAGAGAAGAGAATGTCCAAGAATATGTTAGACGTCATCCATTTATGGGATGACACAAAAGGGGAGGAAGAATCTGGATGTTCTTGTTTATATTTGTAAACATTTTCTTTGATTCAAACAAAAAAGAATTGATTTAAGTATTTTGAATTGATTTAAACTTTTTGGGATCTCTGACTATATTTCTTGCTGATATTAACTCGATTTAAATATTTTAAAATCGAGTTAAACTTCCTCCACTCAAAATTGGTCTTCTTTCAGTCCCTTTAGACTAAATTGAAAGGTTAAATGAGCAAATGTGGGCCTGAATATTCAAGGTTTTGCTCAAATCAGGAGCAAAAGAAAAAATTGCTACATTGCAAACAATAATGAGTCAATTAAAGAAGCAAATAATAGATTTAAAACAACAGTAATGAATCGATTCAAAGAAGCAAAGAATCTCTTTAAAACAACAATAATGAATTGGTTTAAAGAAGCCAATAATCGATTTAAAACAACAAACAATTGATTCAAAGAAGAAAAGAATCAAATGAAAACAACAAGAAATTCATTCAAAGAAGCAAAGAATCGATTTAAAACAACAAACAATTGATTCAAAGAAGAAAAGAACTGATTTAAAACAACAAACAATTGATTCAGCAAAAAATATATTTATAATCCAGTAAGTAAATAACTAATGATATTTGCTTTCATCAATTGAAAAGCAAGATGATGAAAGAAGCAGTGTTTGTACAAACCCTAAAAACTTCATCAATTATTAGGGATGTGGTTGGGTCGGGTTTAGCTTAGTCAGCCCAAATAAAAACTTGGCTCAAAGAGAAAACCCAAAATAAGCAAATAAAAAGCCGACCCACCTCCAAATTTCTCGTCGGCTTAGGTTTTCCCGATAATAATTCTTAAAAGCAAGTTGAAAACTCATCTTTCCTAATTCCAATCTTATGTTATTTTTCTCCTCCTCAAAACCCAAAGTACAAAAAATTGAAAAGGGAAAAGGGAACGTAATAATAATAAGAAGAACACGATTCCCCTAAGACCTTTTCGGTGCTCTACTAGTTCCCTCTAGTGCTTCCTCGTTAACCTTCATTCATTACCAATCATTGTTGAAATGATAGATGTTGACAGGTTGCCTAACATATATATATGTATGTACTTAATCTGCTTTTTTTAGGAAAATGGCTGGTAAAGCTCAAACATTAAGAGGTGTACGATTTTCCTCGAGGGGTTCTACTACGGGTTCGAACAGATTGGGTAGTGCTCCTACCAATTGCCAAAGTATAGGAGAAGAAAGTCCAAGTCAAATGATGGAAGAAGTACCAGCAACTCTAGCTAGTAATTAATATTTCATCAACATTATTTATATAAGGATTGCCACAACTTATCATTATTTTGTACATTATATATGTTGCTTCTTTTGACAGAGACTAATAAGAGAAAGGAGGGCCTAGAAAAATGAAAGATATATAGAATCTTCAACCTGAAACTCATATAGTAGTAGACGCCAACCAATATGGCCAACCTATTGGGAAAGAAGTATCAAAATTGGTTGAATTCCTCGACACAATTGTAAGGATTGACTCTACCTATCCTTTGAATACCAAACACTGGAAACATATTTCAAAATATGTGTTGGAAAACATATTGAGAATCATTCATGTATGTAGTGCATAATCATTTTCTAATTTAATGTATTGCAACAGTTTTGCATAATTTGAAATTGCATGTAATGAGTAATTGTTACATTAATTTGTTATATATGCAGGAAAAGTTCGATCTTTAAGGTAAGGTGGAGGACTCTGACATCCTTTCACATGTTGAGAGACTCTGTAAAGAGTTTAAATCGACTTTGAAGACTAGATATGTAACACCCCTTACCCGAAACCGTTGTTGGAGTCGAGCACGAGGCGTTAACTGACTTAACTTACTAGATCAGAGCATAAAAATTTGCTTTTTAAAAAAAAATTAATTCACTCACGTTCATTAAATATATCCCTAAAAAGAGCCCTCAAGACCCTAAAACATGCAACGGATATGGTTCAGGTTCAAACCGAGAATATTAAAAATTTTTCGAATACTTAAACAAATCAAAATAATTTATTTCATTATTCACAATAAAACTATCCACTTGCGTAACATTCACATTTAATTATAACTCGAGTTACGAAACTCAAAATTTAGATCCGTAAATTTTTCTTAAAAATAGACTCATATATCTTCTTATCATAAAATTTCCAGAATTTTTGGGTTAGCCAAATAATACAGTTTATTCGTTAAAATCTCCCTTGTTTCACTGCTCGACAGTTCTGACCCCTCTTCACTAAAAATCAATTATCTCATTGTACAGAATTCATATAATGTTCTTATTTATTTATTTTGAAAATAGACTCACTAAGGAATCTAGAAATATAAATTATGACACATGATTATTTCTGTACAATTTGTAATGATTTTACAAAGTCAGAAAAGGGGACTTCAAAAACCATTCTGACCCTGTCTCACTAAAATTCAAATATCTCATAATATAAAATTTATTTACCTAAACCATTTCTTTCATATGAAAATAGACTCGATAATGTTTAATTCTATATCTCATTCACTCTCTAATTCCATTTCTACTATCCTTGGTGATTTTTCCAAATCACATCAATGCTGCTGTCCAAAAACTGTTCCATTACAAATTTTTACTCTTTTATAATTTCTTTGTATTAACTATCATTTAGGCATACATAACACCAAAACATGTTCTTAAATAGCCATTTCAATAGCTAATCATTATCGAATATTTACACGCTATTCATTAGCCATATCATAAGGACACACACAAAATGACTAAGTCCCTATACATGCTATAACTTAAAACGTTTCGAATCACAAAATATCGAGATGATCTGTTAATAGTGTGAAACGATCTCTGATGTCCTTATGATCCCCGAATTGGCTTGGCGATACTATAAAAAAAAGAAGGAAAATAAAGGGAGTAAGCATTAAAGCTTAGTAAGTTTACAAGTAAATAAATAACAACATTTATCATAAATAATTTTACTCATAAATTATCATCATGTAT
The DNA here is from genome assembly GCA_013467495.1 of Gossypium gossypioides. Classification (NCBI taxonomy): domain Eukaryota; kingdom Viridiplantae; phylum Streptophyta; class Magnoliopsida; order Malvales; family Malvaceae; genus Gossypium; species Gossypium gossypioides. The sequence goes on along the minus strand of CM025144.1, from coordinate 23,953,527 downwards.
CATGATCTTTACTTTCTCTCTTACTTGTTTACTTGCCTACTTAAATAACTCATGATTATAACTTACTCCTCCCTTACTAAAATTTCTTTCTCAACTGATAACTGAAATATTATTAACCCTTATAACTCACCTGAATCTGTTTATTATGTTTTTACCTGAACATTCATGTAACATAGTTTATTTACTAGCCCGTTGAACCACTTAGAATATTAAGGATACTCGGGCATCCTGTCTGATAATAACATGCCAAAGCCATGTCCCAGACATGGTCTTGCATGGGATGTTTCCTATACTGCTAATGCTATATCCCAGATATGGTCTTACATGGGAGTTCTCATATCGGTGCCCAAGCCATGTCCCAGACATGGTCTT
>CM025144.1:23941342-23953055 GCA_013467495.1 Gossypium gossypioides | reverse complement strand
TTTAAGGACCTCTACTTCAATTATGCACTTCAATTAAATCCTTTATCATCTAAAACTCATATTTACCCAGTTTTGCAATTAAATCCTAATGTGCAATTCAGACATGCAATCGCTGAAATTTCTTATCGGTATTCTGACACATGCATCCAATCAATCGGTAAATCATAAAAATTAATCACAATAAACTTTTCTATCTCATATTCGTGGTTTCATAACCACTATTCCGTTTAGGCCCTATTTCGGGATGTTACAAGATACTACAATGATATGGTCCAAAAAGGTCGACCACTTGAAGAAATATATGAAAACAATCCTCCTGGTGTTAATGATGATCAATAGAAGTGGTTGGTGGAGCGATATGGAAGACCACAAGCTGCAGTATACACTTTTATTAGACTAAATGTTTCATTTTTTCTGCTTTCACTTACGGTATAATCAAAGTAGTGGTGCATATATGCATAGGTGAAAGAATCCCGAACAAAGGTACGTTATGCACACACTGTTGGTAACATAAGGTATGTGACCCTCAATTCGAAATTTGCAAGTATTACATATTAATCACTATGTAACCTATATTAATTGTTTCTCGATCATTGGTGAATATTATTAACAACTGTTGTTTTGCTATGTAATAGGCTAAGAAGGAAGGTCGTGAACGCTCGTGTTTAGAGCAGTTTAGATTCCAACATTTGTGAAAGGATGGGAGTGACAAATTAAGTAGTGAGGCTGCAGAAAAAGTTTAGAGCAGTTTAGATTCCAACTTTTGTGAAAGGATGGGAGTGACAAATTAAGTAGTGAGGCTGCAGAAAAAGTTTCTGTAAGAAACAATTTGTATTATTTATTTCTTTTATTTTATTTTGACATCAACTTAATTATTTTTCAATATAGATTTTTCTAATGAAAGAGAAATGTAGGATGAAGTATGCAAGAGGGTTAAAGAATCTATGCCAACACCTGGGAGTTCTTCCTCGCTTCAAGATAATGTTGCGTTGGAAAATGAGGTGCATACACAAGTCTTTGACCCTTACATGTATGGAAGAGTGCTAGGATATGGATATGGGATAACCAAATACAGGTTGTCTAGCTCTGGTTTAGTGACCCGAAGTAGCCAATCTACACCGACTATTCATACATTGATTGAAGAGATGATGGCTAAACATATTGAAAAATACAAATAATTCAATTCGAACAAGTAGTTCAGGAGAAGGCTCTACTCGAGGAAGCAGAATCTCAATTTCGTATAGAGGTCGTAGAGCAAAAATCTTTTTTGATAGCCAAGGCAAAAGAAAGGTTTATGAAATTAACTAAAATTCGAGAGGCAAAGTTCATGGATATGATGGATGCTCATGAGAACAAGTATAAGGCTCTCCTCAACGAGTGTATGGCAAAGGGAATGTCAAGTAAGTGAAATACTTACTAATAGAACTAGATTGTCAATAAGTTTATTGATGGTTTAATATAGGTTGATTGTTGTTATTTGGCTATTTTTTTATGTTGTAACTGAATGTTAGTTTCTTATTTGATGTCTTCATTATTTGCTTAACCAATAATTAATGAATGTAGTGATGAAATTTGTTGATTTAGCCTCAATTTATGGTTCTTTGGCTATTACTAAAATATTCTTCTCACATGTTCATGTTATCTAACTCATATAAATAGAAAAGTTACATTGTTACTTTTGCACTTGTTAATGAAGATGAATTTCTAACTAAAGGACCTGATGATGAGGCCTTTAGTTCAGATTATGGTGAATGAAGCCTGCTGCATATTCTGTGTGTATATATATGTTATAGTAGTTGATGGATGCAATTGTCCTAGAATTTTTGATGTCATGGGAAACAAGTTGGCAACACATTCATTGAATGCAATTACCAAGTGATGTAATGGATAACAAGCTGACAACAAGTTGCCAACATGGGGATTGCTTCTATTAGGATTTTGTATATAAACTAATAATTGCATTATTTAGTGGTAATTTTGTATTAATATGATCAATTTATGTTAATTAATTGTTTAATTAATATTGTTTCAAACTTGTCCGAACCCAATACATAAAAGTTGCTCATACTTTTCCAAAGTAGGCTCTTCAAAATTCGTGAAAAAAAGTTGTCAAAAACATGGGACTTGAGCCAACTATGTAAGGTGTTGGTACAAACAAGGTCTATCCCAACTTTTTTAAGGTTACCTTAGATGGGTCTATCCCAACCTTTTTAAAGTTTGCATAGAATGGTCTATCTCAACCTTTTTTAAGTCAATTTTGATTGCGTCTAGTACAACCTTTATAAAGCCGACGTAGGCACTATCTAACCTGACGTCTTGATTGACCTTGAATCAATAGCTCTTGTGTTGGCATAAACGTACACTAACCCGACTTTTATTAGGTTGAATTTGGTTGGCACATGAGCCGACTCTTTAAAAGTCGGCCCAAGTACGACCGAACCTGACTATTTTTAAGTCGCCTGTAATGGGGGCATGAGCCAACTCTTTAAAAGTTGACATATCTGACCTTTTTTTGGTCACCTATTTCCTTCTATCCCAACATTTTTTAAAGGTCGTCTTTAACTAGGTCTTTGCCAACCCTTCAATAAAGGTTGGCCTAGGTTGAATTAAGTTGATTTTTCCAAAGCGTCGCGGTACTTATGCCAACGATGGTAACAACGAAGATTTCAGAAGCGTTAAGAGAGTCATCGAGAAGGCCTATGCCAACCTTTTTTGCATCATAATAAGTAAAAAAAAGTGTCACCATAGGCCTATTTGGTTGTAGTATTCAAGTCTTATAACATATCGGTATAGCAACCTCACCTTTGTACTTAAATATTTAGATCACCCATCTCTAAATTCTTCCCCAAAGAAATTTGCTAGTAAACCAAGCAACACAATTTGTTTACTCTCCAAAATGCACTAATAAAAATGTATTCCTCAATAAAAAAATAAGTGCTCTCAATATTCAATACAAAACATAGCAAGTCTTCCAAATATATAAGAGCTTAGAGACTTGGTAGCATACTGGATCAATTACAATCTAATCCTTTACTAACAAAAGCGCAAAAATAGCACATGCAATATAATAATAAAGACTAATATAAAATGGACTATTGGAGAAATATGAATAATGTTATCCCAATCCAATCTCCATAATCTAAGGCACCTGATTGCTTGATCTGATCCAATATTCAAGATAAGTTGTTTTGATTGGGTTGATCTTCATAGACTAGCTTCCATACTTCCACAAAATCAGCATTATTCAGAGTCCAAATATTTTGTTTCCAAAATTATCAACTCCAAACATGGAAAGTTACTAAGACTGACACAATGTTAATTGTAGTGGCCACTACCATTGGCACTTTGCAAGCCACTTCAAAAACTTGCCTCATTAATCTTCTCTTTTAGCAATTTTTTGAACAAAACTAATTCAAATGAGGAAGTTCATCAATAGTAACAACAAATGCTTCCCCTTAATACATTTCCCTTAATGCATCAAACTTAATTTAAAACATAATTAAGTAATTTAACTATTAATGCCTTTTGATTATTGGCATCAATAATCAAAATAATATAATTATATCTAAGTAAGATAAGGATAAGAGTTTGTATATCAAAGTAACATTAACCATTCACCAATAAAGTTCATCAAGTTCATCATTACAAATATTTCTAAAGAAATAACAAAATAAACTAATCAAAATAATGTTTGTAATAACAAAAGAATTAAAAAGAAGTTCTATTAGTAGGAGCAAAAAATCTTTCATCCAGCTTCCAATCTCTTTTTTTTTTTTATGAAAAGAATTGCTAAAACAATACTGTATATATCAAGCTAATAGTTTATTATATAGGGTAATTTCTCTATCTCGAATCTGTTGAATGTCCTTGAATTTTGAAAGTAGGAGAGCAATTATATGGCTCTGAAATTCAAAGGAAGCAGTAAGATGCTCCACCATCCTTTGATTGAACTCTTCAAGATTTCTCGCAGTACCTGCTCTAGTGGTCATTGTAGGCGAAATTGTTGTTGACCACTATTGTAGTCACAATGTTAGGTTTAGCTTTTTCTTATCCTTTAGCTGGATCAATTGAATCATACGTTCTTTTGAGCCATTTGGGTGAGAATTTCAACATAACCTCTCTTTCATAGTGCTTAATGGCTTGAACCAACTTTGGATTCTACTTAAGAAGCTAAAAGATTAGAGATGGGAAGGGCAATGGATGTTTAGCATATACTTTTTTACTATGCTTGGTAATCTCATCATACACAATCGACCCAAGATCAAATTCAACCATCTCTACCACCTTCCTTATCAAGATTGGTGCTTTCTTGCTGACCATATCCCTCTGGTTGTTTAAGATCCAATTCCTTGTTGCAATTTCAAGCAAGGAAAAATAAATGAGATTAAGAGATAGGGCATGAATAACACTCTCCATTGACCATATAGGGTGGATTTTATTTCAGTTTCTCTTTCATTTCGTGTATGACTCAAAGCGAAACCATCCCAATCAAGCCAAATCCTAAACTGGAGAGAATTCTCAGAAAAACCTATTGATAAATGCAAAAAAATCCACCCTTTGTACCTGACTTAACTAGGGAAAATCCTCTATTTGACGAACCAACAAAATTGCAAGCACAATTCTGATGAGAGTCGTTGATGGCTCAATAAGAGTGAACCCTGCGCGTATACCCGCTACCCACCTTAAATACAGTCTAAGGCAGATGATCAATGCCACTAATTTCAAAATCAATACAGTCACCATCCAAATTATCCAAAATAATTTACAATTTTGGGGTAATATGATGGAAGACTTGAATCAACATTTAAAGCGTAGCTTGCAACTCTGCGATACATTCAAGTATAACAGAGTTACCGATGACATAATCCATCTTTAGTTATTTCCTTTTTCGCTATGTGACAATGCATATGAATGGTTGAATTCGTAAGAGCCTAGTTCTATCACAACGTGGGACAAACTAGTGGGAAAATTTTTACACAAGTTTTTCCCCATTAGTCAAACCATCCAATTGAGGCACAACATTGCCAGCTTCAAGCAATTAGAAGGTGAAAATTTATACGAAGCATTTGAACATTTTAAATCATTGCTAAGAAAGTGCCCACATCATGGAATGAAAGAATGGTTCCAATTGCAAATATTCAACAATGGATTGGATGGTAGTTTAAGAGTCGAATTAGATGTTCATCTAGCGGGGGTTTCATGAAAAATTCATACGAGTGAGCCTGTTAATTGATCAAGGACATGGCTATGAATACTTACATATGGCCTAATGAGCGCTTCTCATATAATCCAAAGTCATTGGCGGCTAAAGCATTCAAAGAGGACGATAAATATCAACAGATTTTGGAAAAACTACATCGTCTCATGATCACCATTCAGTCATCCATGAACAATGCCGCTTGAAACTACGTGCCATACTCAAAAACCAAATTGGAAGAAGTTAATAATTTGGGTAATAGGGGCAATAATCCCTATTCGAACACCTAAAAGCTTGGTTGGAGAGACCATTCAAATCTAAAATGCGGAGGCAATCTAGGTAGCAAAAACCCAGCTCCAAATCGACAAAATCCTCTATATCAACCTTCGCATGTTCAACGATCTCAAGAAAGATCCACCAGTAATGCTTATATGGGTTGTGGTCAACAATTGAATCAAATCAAAGGTGAGATGCACTTAATGAGATTCGATATTCAATAGGTCAAGATTGAGTGCGCCCAAACTTGTGTCAATGTGGCCGAATAAAAAGTAGAAATGCACAACATTGTAAGTGCATTGAATGATATGCAAAGACAAATGAGTACGGGCATTTTGAGTAATACAAAATATAATCCCCAAAAGGACGAAAAACAATATGTGAATTCAATTGCACTATGCTAGAGGTAGAATTTGGTAAACCCAAATCCGCCCATGCAAAAGGAGGATGACAAGGTTGAGACAGTTGAAGAAACCCTTAATGAGCCTAAATTTGAGGAATAAATGAAGAAATTACACGAACCGGTAGCTGAACTAGAAATCACTCAACACTCGAAATTAGTGTCCAGGCACATACCATTTCCATCAAGGTTAGAGGATAAACAACAAAGGGAAGAGGAGAAATTCGTAGGTTTCTTATATTTATTTAAATACCTTAATCTTAATTTGCCACTACTAGAGCTAATAGACTCTACTGAAATATGCCAAATACCTAAAAGAAATAATGTCTAGGCATAAGAAACTAAAGACAAGTGAGCAAATTAATATCGACACCTCTTGTAATACGATCATTACTCGAAATTTATCCCAAAAACTAAAAGATCCAGGTAGCTTTACAATTCCTTTAAAGATAGGGGACAAATATTTTAGCAAGGTTTTTGCTATTTAGGGGCAATATAAATCTGATGCCCTTGTATATTTTATTTGAAACTTGGATCGGGGGAACAGAAAAACATGACGATCACACTGCAACTAGCCGATAGGTCTTTCATACAATCCAAAGGTGTACTTGAAGATGTGTCGGTTAAAGTGAGGGGTTTTATTATCCCCGTCAATTTTGTCGTCCTTGACTTTGAAGAGGACCAAGAAATTCTCATTGTGTTGGGTAGGCCATTTTTGGCCAAGTCCAGTTCGACCATCAATTCTTGAGAAAAACGAGTTGATTATTAAAATCGATGAGGAATGAGAGGTGCTCAAATATGGCCACGTTTACCAAAATTAGGAATTAGGAAATACATTAGGGGAGGACTGTTATGTAATTTATAATATTACCCCTAACAACCTTGGTCGAAGGTATGGTCTTGATTCAATTTGTGTAGAAAAACATGGATCGAGAGAGCGTGACAAGTGGAAAGACCTCAAAGAGAAAGACATATGTCGGAAAAACTGTGACTATCAACAACGAAACAAGAATTTGGTGGATTGACTTCACGAGCTATCGGACGAGTTCGATAGCAACACCTAATTAACCATTGAAATTTTTATTCCGTGTTGTACATTAGTGTAAAATAATTTTTTGTTTCGAAAATTTGAACTTCAATTAGTTTAGTAAATTTTAATTAGGATAGGATTTCAATTGTAGGAAGTGAAGGCAAGGTTAATGGGGACATATTTTGAATTAGGAATAAATGGAAGGGACCGACATGCCTAAAAACAAGAAAAATTTGAAAAAATAAGGGTCGTGTCGCAACACCGAACCTCTGTGTGGTGACACAAAACTTCAAACCTTTAGGATTTTCAAAATTAGGGTCGTGTTGCAACACCGCTTCTTAGTGCCATGACACAACACTTCAAATCTAACAACCTTTCAAATTCCAGACCTGTGTCGCGACACCACATCTTGGTGTTGCGATATGACATTTCGAACCAAAAATAAATTGAAATTTTGGGTCCGTGTCACGACATAGTGTTTCCATGTTATGACACTAAACTTCGAACCTAAAATCTGGGTATTCGAAGTGCAGTGTCGCGACACAAACACCCCGTGTTGCGACACCCCGTGTCGTAATATTGGAGTCTAGTTTGCAATAATCTAACTCATTTTTTGCCTAACCCGGTTGGTCCCTATATATAATATAACCTGCTTTAGTCCTATTCCTCACTTAAAACAAATCCTAAATAACCCCATAAGCACCCCCAATAGCAGCCGACCACCTCCCACTCGCCTCTGTACCCAATTTCTGTTGTTTTCCACAAGTTCCTCTACTCTCAATGCACCATTAATACACATTATAGTGCTCTCCACATTTGACAACCATTGTTTCGTGCCTTAACACGAAAAAAGAATTCTAGTGACTCGTTCTTAAACTCTAACATTTTTATTTTTATTTTTACTTATTATTTTTATATTCATCGGATTTTAGATTTCTTTAATATATATTGTATTTAAATGGCTCCTTGAAAAGTATGTTGCACCATGCAACCGAGAGAATCGAGGGTATTCAATTCCACCCAATTTTAGAGCTAAGAAGTCAAAAAGAACTTCTTGGAACTCCAAGGCAAGAATTTTATTCAAGAATATAGGTTCAACCCATCATTCGATTTGAATGACGGAATATGGGATTTGGTCCAGGCAAACCATTGGACCGATTTTTGCCTTACACCAAAAGAGTCGATAATTGTCTTTGTGGTGTAAAAATTTTATGCATCCCTTAAAGAAAGGGAAAATAAAAAGGTCCCAGATGTCGAATATTGAAATGTTACTGTTCAGGGTAAAGAGGTCGCTGTTACTCCCCGTGATATTTGTACCTTTTACAATCCCTCGTATTATATCTTAGTCACTATCGATGAATTAAATATTTATTATTTTTGAGAAATTGATATGGACGCCATTATCGAATATTTAATCGAGGGGAAAGGTGTTTGGAAACGCCAACCGAGCATCAATGTCCCATTATCATTTAATCAAGCCATTGTGTTTCTAGTTGCCAAAATGTGGATGCAGTTTATATATACTCTTATATCACCGGCCCTGAATGTTTCTAATGTTAACAATTTTTGAGTTGTTCTTTTCTATTCTATTTTATAATGGAGACAAGGTTGTGTAGATAAGTGGATTTACCAATCCATACTTACATGTATTAGAGGCAAGAAGGTCGAGATATTTTTCCCGTACCTCGTGATTGCCTTATGCAAAAAGGCGAAGGTCCCTATATCCTCGACGGAGTAATTCATAAAGTCGAGAAGCCTAATTGGTAATTCCATATAGATTCAATACATCAAGATTTATCAGAAGAAAATTACTGAATGGAACCAACACCAAAAGAACAAAATGGATGTCCCGCAATCTCTAAAGCGAAAAAGCAAGGAGAAGAGTCAATTGAGTCAAGGGCCCAGTAATATGACAGGAATGGAGTGGGTATTCAGGTGGATGCAAAATATGACAATGATGGGAATTGACTATGCCCACAGGTATGGTATACTTGTACCTAATCTGCCACCGAACCAATACCCACCCATGCAAATTTTCGGGCAAGCTGAATACGTGGAAGGGAAGGAGGAGGAAGGAGATGCAAATGTCAAGGAAGAAGGAGAAGAGCTAGACCACGACTTCGACTTCGACGACGCTTTCCTATCGAATCAACCTTCCATCGGAGGTGTCCAATTTCACAACCCAAGCCAGAGCAGCCCAACCCAATCTACAGGGAGGTGGGTTACCGAGGAGGTTGCGGGTTAGGGGAAGGACCCGATCATTGCACAGGATCAATCGACATCCGATACTAATTAAGTTATTTTTAAAATTTTTATTTAGTTTAGTTTGTTTTTATTTGGATTGTATAATTTGAATTTGGATGATTTTTATTTTTAATTGCTTTATTTAGTTTTTCCTAATTAATTAAAAAATGTGTGTTTATTCTATGTAGGAACCCCACAAATTATGAGGCACTGCAATTTGGAGCTAAACCGACACGAGGAAGACCACCCAACCACCTTCGAGGAACTTCAATGCTAATCCAAATAGTCTCTTTCTCTTATCTTTTAGGTTGCACATTAGGGATAATGTGCCAAATAAAGTGTGTGTGTCGGGGGGGTAACATAAAATTTTTCAATTTTTTTAAAAATTTTTAAACTTTTACATGTTTTTAATTGTTTTTGTAGTTTAATGTTTATTTTGTGTGCTTGTTTGTGCGCGAGCTTGTAGAAATACAAGTGATTGGTTAGGAGCATGTAAAAAAGGATTTTTTTAAATTGTAAATTTAGTTCGATAGTAATCGATTTTAGGTTGTTTAATATTAGACTAATTAGTTCACTTTATTACACTGTAAATAGATAAAAGCATGTTAAATGTACCAAATGAAAAATACGTGCATGAAAAGCATATAAGTTTGTTTGAATTATAAGTTGTTAAATTGTTAAATTTTAGTTAATCAATTCTATGAAAAGCATATATGTTTGTTTCAAGTTCGTCCTAAATAGTTTTCTTCTTGTTCAACTTGGATTCGATTTTGATCCAAGCTTTCAATGAAATAGTTTTTATTTTTTTCTTTTCGGTTTCTAATCACAATCAGAATTATCTTCGCAATTGTTAAAGGAAATTCAGCTTTCACGCACATATCGAAAGCGAAACAGATTTATTTTCTTATTCCCTTTTCTTATTTAATTTACTAATTTGTATGTTGAACATGAATTTAGGGATTATTGCATCTAGATCCATGAGTGACTAATTTCCTTAGGGAGATTAACGAACAGATGTGTGACTAATTAACAGATGAATTAGGGTTTAAATCCAAGTTAGTTGGTTTAAATCATGTGTGATTAAACCTTAAGAGGTGTCGACACTAGGAAGTAATTTAGGATAATCGAGATTGAGAGATAAGTTTATTGAGTAAATCATAATTTATACTAGTTAAGAAAGTGAGGTCGAGAGATAAGCCTGTATTGGTCGATTAGTTAATTAGTTAGAGGGTGAGAGGTAATAACTAATTAATTAATAGCTAACTCAATAAAACTCGAGTTCTGAAGTTAATTAGGAACACTAAAGTGAGTTAATCTTCTGTATACTTAATTAGATTTAATCTCGATTGCTATTTGGTTGTCTTTAATTTTAGTTAATTTGTGTTATTTCAATTACTTATTCTTAATTTAGTTGTTCGTAATATAATTTTAGATTAGTAGTATTTAACCCTGTTAGTGTACAAAATTAATTTAAATTTAATTCAACCTCTCTTAGGTACGATCCTCGGAATACTTCCTAGATTGTTTCGTTGTAAAATTCTTTACTATATTACAATTTGACCTATATACTTGCGTACACCACTGCTTTATCTTTTATCTATTTTGTTGTAGTATTTCCAGTCCAGATGTTCACATGTTTGGTGGCCGTCAAAAAATTGGATTTGATCATCATTGATGTTATGCAAAAGATTAGACAAGATTTCTAGTACAATTTGCTTAACATATGGCCTTACATAGCTAATAGATCCCATGAGACCATTGATCTCAAACAAAGTTCTGTTCCATGTTTAGTAAAACTAGCACATCTATGTTTTGTTCTTCTATAAAACTCTTCTTCAACAAAAAAAAAAAAGACTTGTTAGAGCAAGTAACAGTGAGAAAAGTTTGATTTTTCTTTTCCAAGAGGGTAGCTTCTTCTTATCTAGCTTTGGCACTAACCTCCACAAGCATTTATGGCATACTTGGTTATTTCATCTTCTTGTTCCTATGTTTCGCAGACATAGGAATTTTAGCGTGTTTGGTCCTTGCCATCTCTCCAGAAGCAACATTCAATGGTGCATCTTCATCAAAACTCAAATTTGTTTGAAAACTTAACTTAAAAAATATTGTTTTTAGGCACATCGAAAGTTTAATTTTTTTCTTGAAACCAAGCCTTTATGATATTTATAGAAATAAACCCTTAATCAAAATTATACATGTGCTTTGTACAAGAGAGTTAAGTCAATCTTAGCTTTCTACCGAACGTCTTTTCTGTTATTCTAGAACCACAAATTTCTTTAAGTATGGACTCAAACAATACGAACCAATCATACAAAATGAAAACTTTATTAACTTTTAGTGGGAAAGTTTATTTTTCTATAATCCGAATCTATGCGTTTTTCCAAGAAAATTGAATTTATTTTGTAAAATAAATTTCCACTATTTTTTGACAGAATAATGATGCTCAATAACATTTGTAATAGGTTCAACATGTAGTACCTATTTATAGAGTGATACAAGAGTTTTGTTTGAATAAGATCTAATCAAATAATGACATTTTAATAGAAAACAAACTTCTACTCTAGGT